>PVKN010011073.1:0-22028 GCA_004027915.1 Capromys pilorides
TGGCTGGAGTTGGGACAGAGAACATGGCCATCTTTGTCACTGTCTTTTGGGGTCAAGGTCAGGACAGCCTCGGGTTTGTCACTTGTCCTTGAGTCACTGTGAGCCCTGTCCCAGGCCTGGCCTGTGTGGGCGGCACAGTGGGGATGACAAGCTGGCTCAGTGACACCCAGACAACCATAGCTCTAGAACTTACTCTTATCCCCAGCCCTGCACGCATAGAGAAATGAGACCTGGCAAGACGGACTCAGCCTGCACCTGGTGGGGCTGGGGACAAGGCTTCCTGGCCTCCACGACCATCCCACCAGCAGCTGGCTATGTCTAAGTGACCTGGACAGTAGACAGTGTCATGGGGAAGAGAGATGAAGGGACCGAGAGAGGCCAGGTTAAGGACTGAACAGGACTGGACAGGGCCACACCTGGCAGCAGCCTAAGTTCCTCTGCCTACCTGGTCTGGGTCAGGCTTGGGATCCGTAGGATCCCATCCAGCAGGCGTGTGGCCAGCAACACTAGTTGGCTCCACTCCAACCAAGTTGTCTCAGTTACTCTTCTCTCTTGCTGGGACAAATACCTAACATCCAAAATGAAGGAAGGAAAGGTTTATCTAGCTGACAGTGGAGGTCCATACTCAGCTGGCTCCAGGGCAGAGTGGCACATGGCAGAGGGTAAAGTTTCATGGCAGCAGCGAAGAGCAGAGAGCTAAAAGAGTGGCAGCAGCTTAGGCAGCTAGCTAGCCTCTCCCCTCCTTGCATTATAAGGCAAATTACCTGCCCCAAGGCAGGGGCAGCATCCACACCCACGATAATCACAAACTCCAGAAGCCACAACTACATGAGGCTTTGGGGGCATACCTAGACACAAACCATAACCCAGGACAAAATCCATCTACCCACCCAAACCCCAGCCAGGCCATGATGTGAGGAAAAGAGTGACAGGAGTCGAGAAATAAAAAGAAAACTCCAGCCGGGCATGGTGGTGCATGCCTATAATCCCAGCACTTGGGAGGCTGAGGCAGGAGGATCGGTGTGAGTTTGGGCCACAAAAGTGAGCTCAAGGCCAGTCTAAACTACACAGTGAGATCCTGTCTCAAAAAGACAAAGACCAAAAAAAAAAAAAAATTCCAGCTCAACCAGGGCAGCAGAGGGCCAGGCAGGTGATGAGTTTTAAAAGCTCCATTCCTGGGCTACCAAGATAGCTCAGTGGACTAAGTGTCTACTTAGGCAAGTGCAGGGACCAGGGTTCAACACCCAGCACCACATGCTGTGCCAGCCCCACCCCTGGGCACATGAGTGGGCCATGGAGACTGGGCATGGTGGCGCAAGCCTGTAATCCCAGCACTTCAGGGGCTGAAAACAAGATCACTATGAGTTGAGCTGTGTAGTGAGACCCTGTGCCAAATGCATAAAAAAAAAGAACCTCTGTTCCTAACCTAGTGACCGAGTGACCTTGGGAAAGCTACTTAACCTCCCTGAGCCTGGCTGTGTCCATCCACAGAGGAGGAAACAATGCAGGTGAAACACCCAGCTCAGGGCAGCGCTGGCCAGGAGTCTGGGCAAAACAGCTCACCAACCAGCTGGCCTGGCCCCTGCTCTGTTGGCCTCGTGACTGGTCCCACCTTCTACTTGCTGGTGGCACTGAAATGCTTTCTGGGATTCTCCCAAGGGCAAAACCGGCCTGAAGCTTGGGCTGGTCCCAGGACCAGGACGTGGGTGTTGGGTTTGGTGCACAGTTGGCACTGCCCATGCTGCTACCAGGACATGCGGGTGAAAAAATCGGTGCTGTGGCTTCTGCTCTGCAGAGCCAGAGTGGGACTAGTGCAGGGCACAGCCTACATTAAACACCACTGGGCCCCCAAGCCCACTTCTACTGGGAGCTCTCTAGGACAGTGTCCCGTGTGCTCCTGAAGCCAGGCTCCATGGCATCCTCCCCAGGCAGCAGAGCCCTCGTCTCCCTGGAGCACTGTGTCAGTCACGGACAATGGTATCTGGACACCCACGCCAGGCTCACAGCCCCTTCTGCCCCTGCACACAGGAGCAAGCATTTTTGTAAAAGACCTGGCTTTTTCTGTTGATTAAAGGGAGTGGAGAAAGGTGCCAGGTCTGGGAACACACAAGGTCTTGCCTGGTAACCACTGCTTGGGATGCAATCAGAGAATGACTAGACATGGGGAACTGCTCAGGGCAGCCTCCTCCCACGCGGCCAAGTCTCCTTCCCCTCAGCAAGTTTTGCCGCGTCTCACACTGGTTTCACAAACTCACTGTGGTCACATGAGACTCAAGCCCAGAGCAGAGGGGACAAACTGGCATAAGCTGCAAAGCATGCCAAAGTCCCCTTAGCCTGGACACACACTTTCTCCTTTCCATCGCTTTGTGATATGCCCAACACTAGTCTGGCAGGCTCCAGTGAGGGGCGTGCCCATCCCTACAGGCTGCAGCCTCTTGCCCCTTAGCTCCCAGCTGACTTTGAATCACTTCTCCAAGGCTGCCTCCTCTACCTCGGCCACCCTGCCCTGCAGCACGTGGGCCACTCACTGCTTCTTCCTGTTCTCTCCAGGGTGATCTGTGCCACACAAGTCACCAGTCAGACCCACACTCCAAATTAGCCACATCATGGGGAGAGGGCCTGGCTCCTGCCAGGCGAGGGAGGAGTGTTTTTTTTTTTACTTTTTCTTAGTAGGAAACCTCTCAAGGGTGTCTGCTTCAATTCTGCAGCCACGGAGACAGAGTGTGAACCAGACTGCGACGGAGGGGACCTAAGCCGCTGCCACCCTATGGATTACCATTGCTTTCCAGTTTAATCAGCCGTCTGCAGGACACCTCGGAGCAGCCGCCCTGGTGGCCAGGGCTCCTTCACAGCTCTTGGGGTCACCACTTCTGGGGGCCACCTGGTGGCCTGGAGGAAGAGCTCATGTTCTCATTGGCTCTGTCTCTCTGGTCCCAAAGGATCTCTTTTCCTGAGGAATACCCTTTGGGGGACCTTTAAGGCACCTCAGAAAATAAATTCCTGTTTGTGTCAGGCTGCTGCCTTTGGAAGCCACCCTTTGACACTGACAACTACCAGAGACAAGCTGGGTTCTGCCTAGCAAAGCTTTGGGGTCCTGCTGCCACCTGTAAGCTGGGAACCTGGGAAACCCCAGGTGGCGGCTGGGCTGTGATGCCCTGGGCTACAGTTTGCTTCCTTCCCGGGCCCCTAGCCACTCCCTCTATCACCTTCACCACCTGCTGCTGACTGTGCTCTGTCCTTAGGGACACAGAGGGGACAGCAGAAGGCAAGGCAAGAAAGTATGCTCAGCTCTTCCTGTGGGCTCAGCAGGCTGGACGTGGTCCTCCTCACCCCAGGATGACAAGGTCACCTCTTCAGGGTCCAGAGTCACTCGGTGCCTTCTACCCTCAGGCCTGGGAGGAAGGGCTTCACTGCTACTACAGTGCACACCACCCCTCGGGGCTCTTCCACCTGCCTTGATGTCCTCAAGAGAAAGAGCTTGTGCAGAAGGGGAGGGGACCAAGAGGTGGAGTGTGGAGGAAAGGGGATGAGAACTATGAAGAGTCACGCATGAGTACCAACTCTGCACGAGGAGTGCAAGCCCTCTGAGCTGCGAGCACGCACTGATAGAATAGTCCCCAAATCACCCCATCCTACCATGTGGTTTCTTGCCTGGACCCCGACCAGTACACATACAGTAAGGCTACCGTGAAGACTCTAGGATTTATTGAGCCCTTAAACCAATGGCTTTGACAGGTTGTAAACATAAACAGTAAAAGACCCTGCCCTGGCCCAAGCTGAGACCCACCAGGCCATGACGACCTAGCTCAGCCTCACAAGTTCAGAGGCTGGCCCAGGGAGGCCTCAGGAGCCTGGGAGGGCAGCAAAGACCCAGCAGGGACCATCTCTCTGGGCCTTCCGGGCTGGCTAGTGGGTACCGACACACCCACAGAATCAGGGTCTGTGCAGGTTTGGATTTGGGCCTGAGGAATGGCCATCCCAGGGGGCCCTCCACTCCCCATCAGTGAAGGGAGGGCTGAGAATCTCACTCATCTTTCTAGGAGAATACAGAGCACCCCCCTGGTTCTAGACTGGTGACAACTCAGATTCCAACACCAGAGGGTATCCTGTCAGCTATGAAGGCGAAACCCTTTCCGGTAATGGTCTTCTTCATCTGTCCCCAACAAGTTCTATTCAAGCGTCTGGAATGCTTCTCCTTGCACAGGACGGGCAAGAACTGGCATCTTGGGAGGGCAGAGGCCCAACTACACTCTGTTGTCTGTACCAAGAGAAACACCAGCCTTTCCTCCATGCCCTGTGAGCCCCTGGCCCCGCTGCCCCATCTCCGGGGGCCCAGAGCCCCACATAGCACCGGTGCGCTTGCCGCCCCTCCTAGATGAGGTGCTCCAGCAGGGCCGAGCAGGCTGAGCCCAGCACCAAGCCCACGTATATATAAGAGGACATCACCACCCCGGTGGCCTCAGCCAGCTCCCTGGGCACAATCTTGGGCCCGTAGATGAGAGCCAGGGTGGTGAGGTAGCCATTACTCAGCCCCAGCAGGCAGGTGAAAAGCATGGGGTAGATGTCGGACTGGAAGACCACGGTGGTCAGGTGGACGCGTGGCTGGTAGTTGCAAAGCACGAAAAGCGGGACGAGCCCGGTGCGCAGCAGTGACAGCCCAGGGAGCACCTTGCTGTTGGGACCCGGCACCTGGATCCAGGCTGTGACCTGCCGGCCACACAGGTCGGCGAAGTTGAACAGGAGGAAGGTGGTGAGGGGCACAAAGAATTTGGTGGTCCATGGAGAGCCCGAGCCCTTGTGGAGGGACTCGATGTTGGTGGAGATGGCAGGGAAGATGAGGGCGGTGATGAAGAACAGGTAGGCGATGCAGAAGCCCAGGCCAGCGGTCTTCTTTAGGATGGGTCGTAGTGGTGGCGTGTGGGACTCAAGGAACTGGGGGACCAGCAAAGGAGAATGGGGGGAGTCCTGTGGTGGCTCGTCTTCACCAGAAAACACACGGAGAGGGCCAACAGGCCTCATGTAGTACCTGCAGGGAGGGACGTGCAGTGGTTAGAGGCCACTATGGAGCAGGTTGCTGGGGACCTCCAGGGACAAGCAAGGGGAGACCTCAGATTCTACATAGCCTCCGTGCGTGCCCAGAACAGTACCCTGAGACCCAGAACACCAGGGCCCTGAAATCTGCCAGCTCCCATTCCCTGAGGTGATTTATGCTGGTGTAGGAGGCCACACCACATGGCTGGCTGTGTCCGGCCTGCTGCCGGGCTGGACTTCAGTCCTTTGGTTAGTGGTGGTGGCACTGCCCCAAGCAGGGACAAAAGGGGCCGCCCTGACCACCACACACTGAGCCAAGGCTCTTGTCCTGGCTCATCAGCAAGTGTGGTACAGAGGAGAGGAAGAAATAAAATAGCATTTATAAATATGAAATTTTAAAATCATGAAAGTCACATGCTTGATGCAGTCAACTGAAATAGTAGAGAAATGGTACAGTAGAAGGAAAGCTCTCCCTCCCTCCTGCCTCTGATCACGTTCCTGAATGGCACTGAGCACTGACAACATGGCAGGCAATATCCCACATTCGTGTAAGACCACACACACACACACACACACACACACACACACGCACACACACACACACACACACACACAGAGTTTTGGTTCTGAAGCAAAAGTGGGATAAAACTATGCAGAAGGCTTTCTGCAATGACAGAATGCATAACTGCATTATAACATAACACATAACTAAACCACACATAACAATTCCTCACACATGCACATACATAATATACATTATCCATAATGAATATACACAAATGAATTTTTCACATCTGCTGGCCAGTTGCATGCCATTGTTTTGAAGATCTGTTTATTTGGTTTAGAGTCTCACTACGCAGCTCAGACTCATAACAATCCCCGTTTTAGCCTCCCCAGTGCTGGGATTACAGGCATGTACCATCATGCCCAGTTTCAGTGGCCAGCATGGGGTACTAGGAATGGAACCTGGGTCCTTGTGCTTGTCAGGCAGGCGCTTAGACACTGAGCTATCTCTCCAGCACTCAGTGTCATTTTTGAGGTATATCTATTTAGAGTCTTTGTCCGTTTTTTAACTGGGCTCTTTTGTTGTTATTGAATTCTTTACTTATTCTGTATATTAGCCCATTTTCAGACACATGGCTTGAAAGTACTTTCTTCTAATCTATGCGTTGTCTCTTTAGACTATGGGAGTTACACAGATATGCAATCTTTTTAAAAGCATCAATTATCTAGACAGCATTTTCCTTTTCCCTTTGTTCTACTCAATTGTATTTTTGTACATAGTTGATTTTTTCAAGTAAGGACCCGGAGAAGATCTGCGTGGATGTATGAACGTAGCAAGCCTTCTGGTCTGGAGGTCTCCATTTTCTGTCTTGTCCTGTAGTATCTTCCCAGGCTGGGTTTTATTGATTGCATCAGTACCTAAAGGATACTACCTTGTGGCTGTCCTCCCTGGGGACATGGCCCAATGTCCCCTCTCTGCTGTGTGTCATGCCGCTGGATAATGGCTTAGTGTGTTACATATAAGCCAGCTACTACCCTATAGATGGATATTTCAGTTGGTTTCAATTTCCCACTACCAGTAATAGTGCAGTGGGTTTCCCCATATATAACCCAGTGTTTTAGTAGAGAACATTTCTAGAAGAGGAGATTGTTAGATTAAAAGGTTTGCACCTTTAAGGGCCAGCCAAATAGCTCAGTGGATTAAAGCTCCTGCAAGCAGGAGCAGGGGCTGGGGGTTCAATTCCCAGGCCTGCCATGCCAGCCCTGCCCCCAGGGTGTACTGAGACAGCAATGGAGACTGGGTGTGGTGGCATGGGCCTGTAATCCCAGCTCTTGGGAGGCTATAAACAGGTGGATCACTATGAGTCTGATCTAGTAGTAAGACCCTGAACATCCTGTAGACCCTTCCCTAAAATATATAAAAAAAAGAAAAATGATTGCACCTTTAAAAGTTTGATAGAAAGGCTGGCGAGATAGCTCAACAGACTAAGTGCCTGCTTAGGCAAGCACAGGGACCACGGTCCAATCCCTGGCACCACATGCCATGTCTGCCCCATCCCAGGTGCGCAGGACTGGGCATGGTGGCATATGCCTGTAATCCCAGTGTTGAGCAGGCCGAAAAACAAGAGGATCACTGAGTCCGAGCTGTGCAGTGAGACCCTGTACCAAATACATTAAAAAATAATGATAAAATAAAATTTTAATAGATATTTATAAACTGCTGTCTGCATAGGACGTGCCAATCTATCCCTGCCCCAGCCTACTCTTGCCCACCCTAGCCACCTGCTCTACTCATCTCCATGAGGGCACCCGTATTCTTTTCAAGTGTCTGGCCGCAGCCCCAGGCCCTCACCCTCAGCTGTCCTAGCTCTGTGGCAGCCGTACACCAAGTTCTTCGGGCCCGAGCTCCTCGTCCTGAGTTCCTACATCTATAGCCCGGCTTACCCTCCCCAGGGAGCCCCAGGCCGCCAGACTTGGTCTGTGCGGCTCTCTTGGGCACCACCCGTCATCTTTAGCAGAGTTCTGCAAAGCAAGGACCCATGGCCTGGGATTTAGTCAGCAGAGAAACAGAAGCTGCATGGGGCAGCGGCCCTGCAGGCTTTCCCTCAAGTGCTCGGCTCCCAGGCTCACTCGCAGTCGGAACAGGGCTTCCCACCCAAATGCAATGGCAATGGGCATGACCAGCTGAAAAGTCCCAGGCACTGGGGCAGTCAGCTATACTGCGGGCAACAGATGCACCCAGAGCACCAATGCAAATGTAGAGCAGGGCAGGAGTGGCAGATTCTCTGCCCCTTCATTAATTCAGAGACTCAAAAATATTTTCATGGGGCTGGGGAGACAGCTCAGTGTTCTAAGCGCCTATCTGGCACACACAAGGACTTGGGTTCAATTTCTGGTACCACATGCTGTGCCAGCCCTGGAACCCCAGGTGTACCATGCTAGCCACCAAAGCTGGGCATGGTGGTGCATGCCCATAATCCCAGAGCTGGGGAGGCTGAGACAGGAAGATCACTACAAGTTCAAGCTGGTTAGTGAGACCTTCTACCAAATATATAAATAAATAAATAAAAGATTTTTTAAAAATTCGTGTAGAATGTGGTTACATGTGCCTGCAATCACGTACTCAGGAGGCTGAGGCAGGAGGATTGCGAGTAAGGCCAGCTTGGGCTACAAGGCAAGGCACTGTCTCAAAATCAGAAAGAGCCAGGCATGGGGGTACACGGCTATAATCCCAGCATTTGGGAGGCTGAGGCAGGAGGATCAGTGTGAATTCAAGACCAGCCTGGGCTGCAAAAGTGAGCTCAAGGCCAGCCTGAACTGTGTAGCGAGACCCTGTCTCAAAAAAGAAAAATCCTAAGCGTGTCAAGCTGTCTAGGTGTACCAGTGAACCAGCAAGACCTCAAGAATCACAAGGTTGCTGTCACAGAACCACAGTGGGCAGTTCTGGCCGAAGGGTTTGTCCATGGCTTAGAGACTGAGATGCCAGTGTCCGGTAGCTCCATCCTCTCTTCTCCTAAAGCCACTGAGGCCAGCTGATGAGATTTACAACCCTGTACCTGGGGAAAGCAACTGGGCTTTGATGGAGGCAGGGTGCTATGGGGACCAAGGAGGCAGTGCCCTTTGCAAGGACAGGAGCAAGGAAGCCCGAGGAAAGGACCGTAAGGTCACGAGGAGGGCTGAGGAACACAGATCTGGAAGTGGCCCCAAAGTCAAATCCCTGCCTGCCACTCACTCACCAGCGAGCCACTGGGGAGCAGTTCTGGTAACTCCCACAGCCTCAGTTTCCTCATCTGTAAAGTAGTAAAATACTATGGCAGTAACACAAATTATCATAAGTGGTATGTTAAAGAAATGCATGTTAACTGCCAGGCTCAGAGCTACTGCAAAGAATAGATCTCTCCAGAAAAAGACAGAGTAAGGACAGGCCTCCCAGCCCTGCTGCTCATACCAAGGGACCTCAGGCAGACCAGCTGGCCAAATCCTGGCCTCAGTGTCCTTGCCTGCCAAGTGGGGCAAGCTCTTTTATCCCCTCCATCAGACAATGACTGGCTAAGAAAGCGCTTTGAGAAGAATGAAACATGAGAGGAAGCCGAAGTTGTGGGGTTTTTTTGTTTGTTTGTTTTAAAGAGCAACAGGAAGCAAAGGAAAAGGAGGAACTCGAGATACAAAGCCAAAGAAATTCAAGGCCTGAGAAGAGATCCTGAGGGTGGAAAATGCTGCACTGTGCAGTGGGTGGCTGGAAGGACGGGCCTGGAGTTGTGTCCAAACTCTGATCGGTGGTTTCTAATTTGTGCATTGGAATAGTAACAACTCTCAATCCCATAAGGAACAAGGGTATGGGAGCATGAAGCGGTGAGATCTGACACACGCAACCCTCAGCATGGCTGAGCCTTGTCTCTTTGCCTCTGTCTCTGTCTCTGTCTCTGTCTCTCTCCCATTACTGGGGGTTGAACTCAGGACCTTTGCACTGACTTTCCTTCCCAAACAGGCTCACTGTAAGTTGCTAAGTGGCCCAGGTGGGGCTTGATCTTGCAGTCCTCCTGTCTCAGCCTCCTGGAATGCTGGGAAAACACATGTGCACCATCGTGCCCGTTTATTATTATTGCTTAGTCCTCACTTCTGCTGCCTGCCTTTCCAGGGTCTCACATCCGCCAGTGCTGAGAGCTAGGTGTGGCTGGGGGCCCTGGGAAAGAGGAGACTAAAGCTCGAAGGACACTCTGCCCTCATGGGGCTCACCGTGCTCCTGCAGGGACTGGCAATAAACAACCAGCCGTATACCAATGCAACGAGGACGCAGAGCTGTGCACAGGGGCGCAGAGCAGGGCAGGAGCGGGCTCTCACCTGGCATACTCCAGCCTTGGCAGCAGCAGGTACAGCCCCATGCACAACCCCAGGAAGACGACTGCTGTCAGGAAGAAGGCCAGAGCGCTGTCCCGCACATCACGGGATGCGGCCAGGTCCACCAGCGAGGCCACTGCACTGACGGTCCCTCCCATGGCTCCTCCTGCAGGGAGCAGAGGACACCACAGAGGTCAGGGGTCACTGGGGAGGTGCAGCCGTGGGACCTCTGCTCAGACCAAAATAAAAACTGTCCCCCTCGGTGTGAAAAACACCCAAATTCTCATTATCCTGAGGCTATAGCAGATAGGGAGGGTCGCAGCCCGAGTGGTCAGGTTCTGGATGCAGGGCCGCTCCCTGGCCCCCGCCCATCCCTGCCCCTCTACTTCAGGCCCTCCGAGGAGGGTTGGGTGCACATGAGACATTTCAGCGCACTCTGGAGTTCACCTCCTTCACCCTCGGTACAGAACACCCACCAACTGCAGTGGAAAGTGGCTCAGGATGGCGCTTTGCCTGCGGCCTCCACGGTTGTCCCATCGGGAACATCCTCCCCTCCCAACACGGTGCTGCTCACATGCCACACACGCGCGCACACACACACACACACACACACACACACACAGCACACAGTCCCTTGCTAAGGAATGCTGTTCTTGCCAGTGGCTTCTACACATGCGACCTATGTGAGCAGGTGCCCATCATAGCTCTCCCAGCTGCCTATCACCTTCCATATGCTGGGCAACATAACTGAGCAGAAGGTCAGTGGGCCCAGGCACCCACCAGATGTGCGCTTGACATTTACTCCACCCTGCATGGGCTGTGACCCTGCTGCTCTCCTGACTTCTCTGGGCCAGTTTGCTCATCTGTGAAATGGAAACAACAATGCCTGGCTCACACAGCTGCCCTGAAGACTGACAGATGACACTGGAGAGGACCTGGGACACGGCAGGCTGTCATCAAGTGCTTGTTCCCTTCCTGGCCACAGTCACACAGGTCCCTCTGGAAATCAGGGTGTCTTTTTTTTGATCACCACAGCCACAAGGAGTCAACTGCTGCCAGCCAAGAGTCATAAGGCTTAGGAGTCCTGCTGTGTGGGCAGGCCTTTCAGATCCTGTCCAACTGTCTGGAAAAGGGGACAACGCGCACCCTACTCATCACAAGAGACCACAGTGAGGGGAAACGGGCCAGGACCACAGTTCTCAGCACCCAAAGTGCCTGGGACTGTGTGTGACAGCTGAAGGGGCTCATCCGAGCAGCGGCATGTCAAGCCTTTAAGAGAATGGCAGACTGCCCACACTGAGAGCAAGTGGTGGCGTGCAAGACTGCACAAGCGCGGTCAGGCTGCAGAGGCCGACAAGGTCTGCCCACCCTCAGTGCCTCTCCCACACTCTACATCTCCATAGGTTCCCACGAACAGCAATTGGCCCTGATGGATGATCAGGGCCCTTAACTTCTACTGGATGAGTTCTATTGGCTTGGATAGCACCAGAAACTACAACTTAAGGGAAGACGAGCTGCACACATTAGCAGCGATTAGGTGCCCCGACTTCCAGCTCTATTACTTCTGGCTGGGTGACCTCCAACAAGTCCCTTAGCCCCTCTAAGCCTCTGTTTCCTCATCTATAAAATGGGGATATTAACGGTACCCACCCTTGAGGACTGCTAGGAAGACTAAAAGGCTTATTATGTGTGAAGTACTCCGAACAGTGCCTGCCACAGAAGTGCCAAACACCGAATAAATCCTCTCTGATTCCCAATTAAGCATTGGGCTATTTCTGTCCTTCCTACATCAAAGCGGCAACAACAGGGTAAACCCTTTGCCAAGAGGGTGCCCACTTCTGAGAAGCAGTAATCCCCACCTGGGCGTTCCGTAAGAAGTGGGGTGGTGCGCAGTAGGACAGGCGGCGACCGCCCGAGGGAGCAATCCGAACATCCTGCCTATTGATTTGTCCCCTCCCTTTCCCACTTGGAGAGAATTTACAATATTATCGTCAACAGCCACGCAGGCCTCCGGGAGCTCATCCTTCATGACTCCCACTTTTATCTCATCATTTATGGAAATACATGCAAATGAGGGATTTGAAAAAACACCAGCACAAAACAAATGAATTGTTTCTCAAATGCCAGCATGTGTAGAATTCACAGATGGGCTTCTCTGGATGGAAAAAAAAAAAAGAGGAAAGCTGGGGTCTTTGGGAGCTTGGGACATCTCTGATATTTGGGGTGTCACATGCCCACAGGGTGGGGGGCCTAGCACAGGATGACAGTGGTGGGAATCCTGTAACTGGTGCTGAGGACTAAGTACTAGGTCTCCCCACCTATTTTTCTATTTAAATTCTGAGGAGGGGTCTTGCTAAGTTGCTAAATCACCCAGCCTGGATGTGAACACACAATCCTCCTACTTCAGTCTCCTAGAGTGCTGGGATTACAGGCATGCACCACCGTGGCTGGCTACCACTTTTATGTCAAAATGGACTGTCTGAAAATTTTCATAGGAGACTCCAGCTCTGGAAGGTTGGGCAGTGGAGGGAGGAATGAAGTGGTTGCTTGCCAAAACAAGTGGTGTGTTGGGTCACTGGATGACCTTGGCAGGTGCCTGGCATGGAAAACTCTTCCAGCAGAATGGAAGATTCAGGATAGGGCTCCTCTGAGGCCAGGGGTGACAGAAGGGATTAATGTGTGACAGCCCCTTCCCTCAGCCCAGACACCTTTCTTGAAGCGTTGTTAGGGGCATATTGATTATACTCAGGAGGCTTAGCGAGTTCTTTTTTTTTGGGGGGGGGGCGGCCCGAGGGTTTCCCAGGATAGAGCCAGGAATGTAATCCTGTATCAAAAATGGCAAACAGACTGCAGCTCACATCTAGACTCTGATCCATGGAGAGTAATTGCCTCAAGTGCTGTGTGGAGAAGGATTTAGAGGCTCAGAAGGAAAGATAGAGATCTATTAGTGATGTCTGGAATTGGTGTGGTATGGGGAGGGGACATCTGCTTGTCAAGGTTCCCAGACATCGTACCTGACATTGATAACTAAGGGAGTGGTGTGGGCTCCTTGTGCAATCCTCACCCCCACAGCAGGATGTTCAAAGCACTCCTCCGCCTTGCTCTGGGGACCAAGGTCTCCCAGGAAGGCACAGATGCTGATGACCTGGCCTTATTTACCTGGTGGTGTGGGAAACAAAACAGCCAAGGTGCCTGTAATAGGCTGAGCATCCTCATCAAAACTCCAGCTAGTGGGGTCAGCCCAAGCCCATGACGGCAAACTCCAGGAATGTCACAGTCCAGGGGACCAAGGAGATTGCTCCCAGGGCTGTCAGCTCTTTGCGGATGTGTGCTCAGTCATCTCTGAGTCCATGGGACAGGGCAACTCCTCTACAAGATGTGAACAGGAAAGGCTGAAGAGAAAAAAGGAGGAAAGACAAAGGGGAAAGGTAAGGGGTGGAAAAACAGAAGAGGAACAGGAGGAGGAGGTGGGAAGAAGAGAGAGGAAGGCTGGCTTCAGAAACTAAATGGCCGCAACTCCCCCCAGCCTGATTTCCTCAGTCTCCACGTGGGTCTGTGTTATCTTGAGTCAGGTACAACTCAGCTGTGGTGGAAGCAACCCTACACGCCCAAGTCCAAAGCAAAGTCCTGCCTTGGCCTTTGGGAACACGCACTCTGGGACCTGCACGCCATGCCCAAGGAAGCCCACGGAGCCGTAGCAAGGCCCACGTGCAGAGAAGCCGAAAAGAGCTGTCCCTGGCAAGTCACAGATCTGGGACCAAAATGAATGACTCCAAGCCACAAAGTCCAGGGAAGTTGACAGGCTCCTCGCACACATTTCCTTTTCTAGAAGGAACATGAGTCCTCCCCTTGCTCCTCCCCAGGCCCCGTAGAAGAACCTGGTAGCTGTGCGTCTAGATGTCACCTGATATCAGTGCCTGTGCATTCCTCATGGGGAAGGAGCCAGTCAGGCCAAAAATGCTGCTGTTGAAGATGGTGGCAGAGCCACTGACGATGGCCATGCAGATGATGGTGACAGTAAAGAAGCCTCGGGTCCAGGAGGAAGTGTCCACCTTCACCAGCACAGTCATCACCACAAAGATGGCCAATGTCATGATCAGCGAGGCCAGGACTCGGACCCGGACAGGAACCCTGGGGTGAGGATGCCAGAAGTGATTAGATACTCCCTCCTACCCACCTGTTCACAAGCCTTGTGGCCTTGGAAAGGGGTTGGGGCCGTATCAGGCTCTGCACCTGTACCAATCAGAGGGCAGAGCCGGTTCAGGAGTGGGATGCCCCATGAGCCCGATCCTCCTCCCACAGCACTGCACTTCTGTTCAGACAGAGCAATGGCTCCTGGGCTTCCTCCTTCCCCAATTCAGCCACAGAGTGTGGGGGAGGGGAAGCCCCAGCTCCCCTCCCTCCATCATGAGGACACACAGGCAGTCTTTGGTTTGCCTGCTAGCTGTTCAGGGCACTCCTTAGTGCCTTCTACCTCTCCTTCCCCCCTCTGTCAGGCAGGGGTTCTCCTAGGGCTCACTGATAGGGGAACTTGCTGGAGGTCATGCAGCCGTGACCCCAGGGCCCAGCTCCTGTCTGTGCTCTTAGAACAAAGTCTATGGCCTCCTCTGGAATACAGGGTTCTGGTGGCACAAGCTAGTGCTGCCCAGGGCCAGGAACCCCTTATGCCCAAATGCCACCCCACAAACCAGCCATTCACTCCTCCCAGCCCCCGTCTACCCAGGGAGGAAGGCAGGAAGGAGGCTTCCAGAGAAGAGGCACATTTTTATTCTAGGAGAGAAAGCATCATCTCCAAGTCTGTTTCAATCATCAGATTAGACTAAGCTGGAAACCAGATTGGATATTTAGTTCATTTTCCCATTAACCAGTGAGGGGGGCTGGTGGGGAGGTAGTGCGGGGAGGAGTTAGCTGAGAGAAAAGCTAGATACACACAGATTTGTTTCTCTTATATATAAAAGACAAACTTGAAAGGCAGAAAACACAGATCTGTGTACGCGAATAGGTGTGAGGACCACGGAGACAAGAGAGGGGGCAGGCAAAGTGCTTTCGTGGCTCCAGGCTAAGCCAAGCCTCCTGTGATCCTCAGAGGTGCTCTGCAGGCTGTGTGAGGGGCAGGGGAGAGTCTGGGCCCGGGGAGTCCAAGGGAGCTGGGAGGGGAGAAACTGCCCTGGGAGTCTCCTCTATGCCAACACATCCTGGGAAGGTGCCACCCACACCCCCCACAGCAGCCCAGCCTCAGACGGAGGCACAGCAACTGGCAGAGCGGTCACGATGCCACTGCTTCTGGCTACTGGATGGTTCAGAGATTCGCACAGGACCCACTCAGGGACAGCTGGGCTTCCCCAGGACTGATACGTGGAAGCCTGAAGAAGGCAGACAAAGGGACATGGCCAGCACAGGGCACCTTGTCCTCCCAGCCCACGGGGGCAGCGCTAATCCTGCAGGATTGCAGCTCTCCTCTGGGCATGTCTAGGCTGCTTGCCGTCCCCTGGCCAGCTGTGTGGGGTGAGGCTGCACATGGGATGGGGGACTGCAAAGATAGAGCCCAGGGACAGGGCAAGAGGACAGCTCTCAGATCCAGTGATGCCTGAAGGCCGGTCTGACTTAACTTGCAATTGCAGAATGAGAAGGTCTTTCTCTGTGTCCTTCCCATCTGTGAGATCAGGGTTTCAGACTGGAGCACAAGCCTGCCAGAAACTCTCAGTGGCCTCCTGCCTGTGCCCTTCCGCTCGCCGCTCGGGGCACACTGGCCCAGGAAGCAGGCTGGAGGGGACAGGCAGCTAACAATCTAACTGCAGCCTCCAACCACAACAGGAAGCTGGTGGGCCCACACGCCACTCCCTCCATGCAGGCAGCTGCCAGTCCCACAGGATCCTTGAGCAGGCTGGGAGGGCAAGGTGCCCTGTCCTGGCTTTTGTCCCTTACTCTGCCTTCCACGGGCCCCTGGCTGCTCCTCCCACATGAGCTACTCACCTTTATCGCCCAGTTTCATAGTCTACTTCTAGGAAGCCTCACACAAAGAGGCCCACTAAGGCCCTACACGAAGATCCTGCTTGCCAGGGTCTGCAGGGCCTCAGCCAGGACAGGGCTGGTGGGTGGCCAGGAGCAGCAGCTACTAGTGAGCATTAAAGCTTCAGCTCTGATGTTCTAGGCGATCCTACACATTCAGCCCTGTTACATAGGCCCCATGTGCCTCACACCCCCCAAGATAAGAGCCAGGAAGCTTATCACCTCAGCTCCAGAGAAGAGCCCTGTCCAGCTCAGCTACCAGCTGCTGAGTGACCATAGGCAGATAGTAAACCTTTCTGGGCCTCCAGCTCCTCATCTTTCAAGTGAAGCAGATGAGTAGATAGGATCAAAGTCTCCAACAACAGACGCCTCTGAATCTAAAGAAATTCAAGTGGAGACAGAGGGTAAGGGGACAAACCCTGAAGTTGTTTGTCATTGTTATTTTTTGGCTCTGGGCACTGGGGATTGAACTCAGGACTTTGAGCTTCCTAGGCAAGTGCTCATGCTACTGAGCTATCTCTCCAGCCCAAGCCCTGAAGTTTTAATCAGTTCCTTGAGCAAAATGTTTGCTGGACACAAACTGACACACAAGAAACAGCAGCAATACAGGGCCATTTCTCACAATGGTCCAGATGTCCTGGGGGCTACCTGCTTCCCACCACATGGTGGGGAATCCAACACACATAGCCGCAAGGCTTGGATGGCCTCTGCCTCCAGTCACCTCCTTGTGGACACAGTGACAAAAGCCCAGCAGGAATGTAGCCCTACAACAGGAGGCCGCCTGGGTTCTGACCACCATAAGGCAAGGTGTCGCTTGAACGGGAAGGTGGCTTTGCAGAAACTAGGGGACTCCTGACTTAGACCCCTGCATGGGGAAATGGGAGCTGAGGAGCCCAACATTCACTGCTTCACAAAGCAATGCAGTCTGGACCGCTTCCTCTGGCCCCTAGGCTCCCTCTCTGTACAGGTCTCCTCTGCACCTGCCTATCCACCGCTGCCTAAGCCACCAGAACCATGGGTTTCTCGTGGCCCTGGGGACCCTGCCTGGTGCTCTTTCCAGCCAGCACAGTGCTTTCTGAAGTGGGCTGCCCCATGGCACCCACAAGGCACTGGGCTGCCCTCTGCAAGACAGAGGTGCTCTCAGGGAACTGGTGGTGGGTGAAGAATCCAGGAGAGGGCTGCTGTCCCCACTCCCTTGCCAGGGAGGGCTCAGGCCTCCGGGGGACTGATTTCTTCATATGTCGCTGAAATGTGAATCTTCCTCATGAGTATTTATGATGCTGCAGATTTAACATAATAAAACACTTGGCGATTATGGATGAGCCAGTCAGAGACAGCCGGGGTGTTCCGGGAGGGAGAGGAGGAGACACTTCAATTCTGCATATTAAATAAAAAATAGCTTAGCCCCAAACTGTCCTCCTGCAGCCTAGAAACAGATGGAGGCCTGGGAGCAGCTTCACACATTGCTCTTGGCTGGGTCCTGGAGCTCAGGCAAGGGCAGGGGCAGCAGGCCTAGGGCGGCTGGTGCCCCCCCGAGAAGGTTCTGGACATGCCGAGCCACGTCCCCTGCACAGTGGCCTCCTTCTTTCCCAATGGCCTGGGGTCTGGGGCAGGGGTACAGCAGAGAGGAGGCTGCAGAACTCAGACTTCAGGTGGCCCAGAGGTTCCAAACAGACTAGGGAGGAAGGTGTCACAGTTCAGACAAATGCTGGCTATGTCTTAACGGCTGTCACATGGGCCAACAGCCATGACTTCCTCCTGGTGTGCTGAGTGAGGGCAGAAAGGAGCTTGCAAGGGCGGGACTGCTCAGAAGTGCGTCTACTGTCACTGGTGATCTTCTTCCTGGTCCCTAAAGTAGACCTTCACTGTCACCCCTGAATCCCACCCCAAGGTGCTTCCCACTTGGCGGACCACTCGACCATAGAGGAGACAGCACCAGGGGACACGCAAACTCAAGCCATTTAGCCCTGGCCCTCTGGTGTTGGCCCAACCCCTGACGTCCCCTAGGAAAACCTATGCCCCAGACTTCCTCCTGAGTTGCTAGGCAGAGAAAGGGAGTGGCAAGGCATGGCACCCCTGTTACCATTCAGATGGCGACTTCCAGCTGGAGGGGGATGGGAGCTCTCACCCATGTGATAACCTGGATAGCCTGGGCCATCCCACATGGACAAACTTCCTTGGTCCCTGGAGCCAGCAGCCAGCAGACAGAGAGGACCACAGTGGGCAGGACAGAGGTTGCGGCAGGACAGGCGGCTGAGGCTTCCCCACTGCCAGGGCTGTCCCTCTTCTCCCTCCTGCTGGGTGCTGCCTGGGACCCTGCTCTGCCCTCTGGGGCTGCTGGCTCGACTCCCAGCACCACTCCTTCCCTTGCAAGCAAGGGTAGGGTCTGCAGGGTGTGCCCCTGCAGGACAGTGATGGCAGCCCCAGGGCCAAGAGCTGGGCAGGCCGAGGCCCTCAGTGCATTACAAACTCGCCTCTCTTTCAGGCTGCACCTTGGTTCTTGGAGAGGCACATTCTTGGCACTCCTTCCATGGAAAGTATCTATGCCCCCTTACAACTGAGCTGGCTTTGTGACAGCCTTGATCAGCTGAGTGCAGCAAGTGACACCATGTGACTTTGGAGATCAGGTTGCGAAACCCTGAAGCGTCTTGCTGGCAGCCTTGGGCACTCACTGTCCAGCCACTCTGAACAATCCTGCTACCCTGAGGCCCATGGGTGAGAGATGGAGTGGGGAGGTTAGGGAGCATAGTTCCTGGCCCTAGCTGTGGTGGTAACTGCTCAAGGGACACAGAGCCATAGCGGAGCCTCACTGATCCTCAGAACGCAAGGGGAACTAGTGGCTGTTCCAAGCCACTAGGCTTGGGGTCGTAACACTCAGTGGCTGGGACAGCTCCATAGCACACTGTGTAGAAAGATGGCTCTATTTGTGCATAGCATGCACAGGTGCTGGGCCACCCCAAACCCTTGTACTCAACACAGGCATCACTAATCAATCCTAGCACATTTCCTGTGGCCTGGCTCACCTTACAGTCCTGTTCAGCCAGATGTTCTGGCAGTTTACAAAGTACAGTAAAAGCCATCTGTGAACTGAGGTGTCAAGGGGCCAGAGCCCAGAGAAGCCTGGGTGTCTGGATCGCAGTGAAGTCTCTGGTATCACCCAGTGGCAGCTCCTAGGAAATGCAGGCAAAGCAGCGAATGCTGTGGCCCTGTAAACTCTGACTGAGAAGGGACCCTAAGAGTCATACTTGGGATCTGTGGATCATGTTGATTATCATGTAATTCCATTTTCTGTGGTGCTCCTAGAGGGATCTGTCCCCATCCTACCAACTAAATGTCTGAAACCCCACTGTCCGGGGTGGTGCTGCCAACTGAGCCAACTGAGGTGACCCATGGCAGCAGCGATGCCAGAGCTGCCGGATGCTCCAGCTCCCAGCTGCTCTCAGGAGCTCTAAGAACATCTCCCACAGGCCTTGGCCCCACCGCATTATGGTATCCACATGGCATCCCCAGATAAGCCCCTTGAGAGGAGGAGGAAGGGCCCCACATCTTCACACTCCCCCAGCTGGCTGCTGACTAGGTCACCACAGGTGCCTGCCCGGAAGCTGAGAATCCAGCCCCTGACTTGCGGTGAAAGGTCCAAGTGGCTGCCCCCCTCTTGGCAGCTACTGAGGAAGCAGGACCCAGCTGCGGTGGACAGGCGGGCGTGGGCCTGGGCTGTCGAGGCCTACCTGTTAACCAGGAGGAAGTTGGCCACGAGGCACAGCAGGGAGGGCACGGTGGAGGCGATGGCAAGGTAGCTCTCAAAGTAGTTCTGCAAGCACAGAAGAGGGGAGGCTGCTGAGGTCGCTCAGGAATCGCAGCAAGGCTCCCCTGTTGCTGTTTCTCCCACTGTCCCCAGCTACCCAGGCACATGGCTAAGTCCACCCAAGTCCACAGGGTCTCATCCCCATCTCCTCACTCTGTCACTCAACCAACAGCCACCGATGTCAGGAGTGCTAACTCTAAGCTATGCTGGGTACTAGAGTCAGAGGAAAAGACAAGACACCGTGTCCCCAGAGAGGCCCACACTCCCACCCAGCCTGCCTGACCCATGTGGCAGTGGCGTGTCCCCTGGAAGTATAAGGTAGAGTGTGAAGGTTGCTAACAGCTTGAACACCACAAGGCACAAGGAAAGATGTCACAGCCAGGCATAGTGGCACACACCTGCAATCCCACCACTTGGGAGGCTGAGGCAGGAGGATCAGTGCAAGTTGGAGACCAGCCTGGGCTACAAAAGTGAGCCCAAGGCCAGCCTGAACTACGTAGTGAGACCCTGTCTCTAAAAGACACACACACACAAAAAAGCCTAAAAAGAAAAGATGTCACAATCCCTGCTAGGGCTTCTTCCCCCAGGCCAGAGGGATTGGTGAGCTCCAAGGGCTGCCAAGCAGGAGGGTGTGGAAGGGCAGTCACAGACCTGGTCTCAAGAAGACGGCACTGGCCAGGGGCTTGAGCACAGGTCTCAGGGGAAGTGAGCCTGTCCTTCACCTTGCAACCGAGTCGGCTCTCCGTTCTGGGCAGGTTTTTGACTGCAACCTGGAGGCTAAGAATGAAGGCGGTCATAATGGGCTTCTCGCCGCCAGAAGCACAGACCTTTCCACAGCCCGTTTTAAGCATGCAGAGGGCTTTGTGGCCTTTGAAACCTGCACCCTGAATATAAGGTCTTGGGCAGCCTTGCAATTAAAATGATAATCGCAGCTTGCGCAGCGGTCCATCAACCATGAGCCTCAGAAATAGTGTTCCGCCTTCGGTGCCCCATTGTGCTCACCCTGATGGGCTCAGCAGAGCCTGGGCTGGGCTGGGGCATCAGTCAATTCCATCCTGACACAGTGGCTGGGCCTTGGGAGATGGGGTGGGTGCTACGTGGGAGCGGTGGAGCAGTCAGAACGAAAGGCTGTGAGTGTCCCCCCCATCCCCCGCAAGGTCTCCCCTTTCTGTGGTGGCTCAATCAGGGCCCGTGAATGACTCACGTGGGCTGGAGAATCTCCTTCTCTGGAGAAGGCTCAGATTCCCTGGCTGTTTTAGGGATGGAGATTTTCCAGGTAACTGAATGTTCTGGTTTGTTAGTAGTTAAGCAGAAGGCCATGTCTTTTAATGTTGGAAGCTTTTAAGCATTGACAACTGAAGGCCAGGGATATAGCTCAGTGGCACAAGCGCCTGCTCGGCAAACGCAAGGTCCTGAGTTTGATTCCTGAGACAAAAACTGATAACTGAATAAGAATCTAAGTCGTTTTCCACTGTCTGAATCCACTCCCCTGCTTTGGACCTGGGGCTGGACTGTCGTTCCTATCAGTTCTGAGCCAGAGGTGGTAAAACAGGTGCGGCAGAGCCCATGAGTTAATTTTTTTAAAACTTTATCCTCATACAAAGATGTGTTTTTTACTTGTTTGTTGCTTTTGTTGGTAGGTAAAGTTTTTGCAGAGTGAGGAGTGGGGGTGCATGCCTGTGTCCCCCGGATTCCTACTTCCTACACAGTGTATAATTTCTCAAATAGTGGACTTCCCTCCAAGAAAACAGAGCAAAGGTGACAGGCGACCCCAAGGGAGGAAGCGGGCAGAGCCCTCCTCCAGTGACCAGGAACTCAGAGTGATTCCCCAAGTTACTTGGCATGGTCCCCTCCTCCAAAAACCTGAAACTCAATTCTACAACAAGGCACTGAATTCTGCCACCACCTCCATGAGGTTGGAAGTGACCTTTTTCCAGTAGCTCCTCGGCTGTGATGGCAGCCCCGGTAGATGCCTGGCTCAAAGCCTCCTGAGGGCCTAAGCAGAAGCCCCAGCCAAGCCAGACTCCTGGCCTACAGAGTTTGTGGGATCACAGTATGTTGATTAAGTTACTACACTGGTAGCATTTTGTCACACAGGATTTCAGAGAGCTGTTTTTGTTTTGTTTTTTTTTAATGTATTTTGTACAGGTTCTTGCTATGCAGCTCGGATTCATAGTGATCCTCCTGTCTCAGCTTCCCCTGGGATTCAGGCGTGAGCCACCACTGGTCTGGGTGGCTGGCTCAGTGTGCCCAGGGACAGGGATCCCGCAGCACGTGGTGCCAGGTTCCCCAGTCCCTGCTCTTGCCTAAGCAGGCGCTTAGTCTGCTAAGCTAACTTGTC
>PVKN010011074.1:0-22019 GCA_004027915.1 Capromys pilorides
GTTTTTAGAAATTTTACTATTCTGTACTAATTATTAAGAAATATAAAATAATTTAGTAGAATTAATGGGTTGAGTTAAACCAAGTATTATGAAAGAGATCATTAGCTAGTATTATATATTTTGAGCCTATGAATCTTATACAAAGTCAAATATTAAGCAAAGTACTATTAAAAGTTAAATATTATGATTCTAATTGTTACACCAATGTACTTCTAGTACTCATAACAGAAAAATTAAGAATTATACATTTTATTTATTTACTTATGTCAAGAATGTTTTTCAAAAAAATGTACTTTAAAATTCCTCACTTTTTACACAATTTTTTTTTTTTTTATTTTTTTTTTTTGTCTTTTTGAGACAGGGTCTTGCTAATGCAGTTTAGGCTGGCCTTGAGCTCACTTTTGTAGCCCAGGCTGCTCTCAAACTTGCACTGATCCTCCTGCCTCAGTCTCCCAAGTGCTGGGATTACAGGCCTGCGCCACCACACCCGGCTTACACAGATTAATTAAAAGCAAAATCTCAACAATACTGTTATGGTTTGTGTCTAATTGTCCTCCCAAAGCCTAATGCAGTCATGAGGTGGACTTTTAGAGTTTATGATTAATTCATGATCCAATGTTGGGATTATGAATGTGAATGCTACACCTGCCCTGGGGCAGACAGCCTGAATACCCTTCCTCTGCTGCCACCACCACTGCTCCTCCCCTTTTGCTCTTGCTGTCATGTTGTTTTCTACCACTATGAACTGCTGCTCTCTGCCATGTGCCACTCTGTCTTGTAGCCAACTGATTATGGACTGAAATCTCCACAAATTGTGAGCTAAATAAACCTTTCCTTCCTTAATTATTTTGGAAGTTGGGCGTTTTGTCCCAGCAATGGGCAAAAAGTAACTGAGACAGATACTATTTTCATATTTCTCTAGGATGAAAACTTTCAAAATTATGCCCAATAATACTGATGATAAATCATCTCTGATATAAGCTTAACAAAAAATATGAAGGATATAAAAAACAAAAGTGAAGCTTGAAAATATATTATGTTTCGGTCATAAATTAACTATAATTGTTAAGATTACAGTTTTTTAAAAAATTACAGTTTTTAGCTGTGGTTGGTGTCTCACATCTTTAATTCCATCACTCTTGGGAGGCTAATACAAGAAGACTGCAAGTTTGAACCTAATCTGGATATTTTAACAAATTATCAATACCCTGTCTCAAAAAAATTTTTTTTTTTAAAGGCTGGGACTGTAGCTTACTAAAAAGGTCCTGTACCTCAATGCAAAACTCCAGGGTGTACACGTGTATGTGTGTGTGTGTTCACATGCACACACGCGTGCACACACACACACACACGCACACACAGTACAGATTTAAAAATATACCATAAGAGAACAATTCTATAAAACACTCTGTGAAGTCTATGGGACTGTGACTCACACGGAAAGACAGACCTGATATGCACACTGAGAACATGGTTACAATAAGAAATTACTAGTGTTTTGAGGTGGGTAGTAAGAATGAAGCTTGTATCACAGGAGGTTAAAGAATGAATGGGTAGTTGAAGCAGTTGGTCGTTGAAATGGAAGATGGGACTTCAGAAGGAGAGAAAGGGGGCAGAGGCCACAGCCCAGTTTCATGAAGCGTTTGTTAACTTACCAAGGCAGGAAACATAGGCTAAAATATCACGTGGTGTATTACATCTGCAATCAGTCTAAAGAACTGTGTTGCTTCTTGAGTGCCAAAAATAAAGGTATAATGTTGACTCCTCCTTACCATTCAAATCAATTTGATTTCTAAATGTTTGCCTTTAGCTGTGACAGTTTCCTTAACAACTTTCAGAACAGAAAAGCAACATGTTAAGGCCAAGAAATCTTCATGCTCAAGTCTTTGACTTTAAACCTTTATGATTTTCCTGACATGGCATCCAGATTTAGTACATACACATTTCCAGCATGAATGGAAAGTACACATTCCCGTGCTCAGCACATACCCAGGTGTGTACTACATCAGGCCATATGTGAATCTGAAGTTCTTAGAAATACAAGAACCTGTTAAGTACTTTCTTCCAATCTCTAACAATATATGCATGGCACAAAGAATAGAAAGAGGAAAATTCAATGCATAGAAAGCCCTAATTAGTGATACTAACATCACAGTGCCCAAGAAGTGCCACATGTATAGAAGATATAATCCTACAAGGGCTGTTACTACTCTTATTGAAATTCATAAAACTATGGCTCAGGAAAGCCTTTGTAGATAATCAAGAACAGAAATTTCAGGGAGTCAGTTTTGACATTCATCTAACTGTGGGGAAGTTTCTTCTCTATCATATTTCTCAGCTCCTATGCTAAGTCAGGCATGGTGGCATAAGGAAGTAACCCTCAGCATGCTGGGAGGCTGAAACAGGAGAATGATAAGTTCAAGCCTAACCTGGAAAACTTAGCCACTCAGCTATACCCTATCTCAATATAAAAACCAAAAACGTGATAGGGAATTTAGCCCAGTGCAAAAGCCTTGTGTTAAATGTCTGCACATACATACACAGGTAAAATCTTAACTACCTTAATAAAGGTAGGGAGTGCCTAATGTAATGCTTGGCATATAATTTATTTTGTAATTCACACTTGGCAGTTGTGTTGATTATTAAAATGTTATTTCCCAAGACTATACAACTAGCAAGAGACACAGGGAATATTAAAATTCTTATTTGCTTGTCTGAATGTCACAGCCAATGCAGAAAATAACATTTAAGGAGAACTATTATTGTCTCTACTATATAGATGAGAAAACTGAGGGAAACAGCCATTAGAAGTCTGAAAATCTTCCTCTTTCCCCCAGTCTTACATACTTTCAGTAGCAGGATTCCCAAGCAATCACTGCATTTACTGATCCCTCATGATACACTTGCATTCTGAAACCAAATGGCAACATCTCAGACATCTCAGACATCTTTTCGGACAAGAAAGTGAAATGGAAAAGTATACTTCTTTAAGTTCCTGAGAAAATAGGGCTATATAAATGAAAGGTAATATCAGTGTTACTATTGTTCAAAGGCATGAAAAGTTACAATTAGAATTTTTCAAATCTAATTAGCTAACCACAATCTAGTTGAATCAAATTGGATGTTCCTCTAGAACTTTTATTTTTTCACTCTGTAAAATTTCAAGACATTTGAACTATCTGATGAAAGAGACCAAAGGATGGTCTCAAAACCTTGACATGAACTGACAAAAAGCCCCTCAAATGGATGAAAACAAAAAGGCCAGCATCCCTATCCTGTCACAGTAAATGGCCTTAGAGAAACACTTACTCTTCCTTTTTAATAAAAAAGGAAGAAATAAATTTTCTTTTATTTTGATGAGTAAAAACAAGAGCAAGAAAAACAAAAGCAAAGACAGAAACAGTATAACATGTAACAATACATACATTACAGATTTTCAAAACAAGAATAGCTGACTGACAGTGATTGATACATTCTTTTTATCTGCAAATCTGTTGCTTAGATTAACAGATAAAGTTATACCACATGGGACATATGACTGAATACTGCCACATGCTTTCATGAAATCTTAAATTTTTGTTCTTGATTCTCATTTTCTTTTATCACCTTTTAAAAAAAATTACTTTAAAGAGAGAATAGCAATAATTGATACCATGGTCAACAAAAGATATCATTGTAGCTGACAAAAATACCAACATGAGTAGCTAAAAGTGCCCCTTGCAACTTTCATAAAAAGGGATTAGGATCATGAGACTCTCACAGATCCCATGTTAGTGTAGTCTTATCAAGACTAGAAGCAGAAAGAAGATAGTTTCCCCAAATAAGTCCTGAAGGAACATTTAAAAAGGCTCCCATCCTTTAGATGCACTCTTCCAGTTCTCTAATCTGGGTAGACTTTCACAGACAGTCAGTGGCTCAGACCTGTCACTGCAAAGGTCAAAGAGTCAGCAAAATGGATATGATAGTCAAAATAGAAATGGGCTCCCTTTGAAGTTTGAGGTTTAGATGAGCTGATTCAAATGTGTTCTTTGGAATGAGCTGGGATAAGAGTAAGCCCTCTGTAAGCTGAGACCTCTTCTCAGTAATACATGGTATACTGCCCTGCCCTTCCCCGGTGTACAACCCACATGAAAATCTGGGTGGGAAGGAGCCATCGCAAGGAGGGGGAGAGGTGTTAGCAAACAGCCATGAGGAATAATTCACTGTTTCATCCTACAAATGTTCTCCAAAAGAGGCTCCTTCAGAATCCTTCTACTATAGTGTAGTCTGTTCAGTGTTTGATTTGCCCTCTATTTTTATGTATTTACCTACTTATTTTCCCTCACATTTTGATTCTATTTTATAAATAACTGCTGGCCAATCCTGTTGTTACAGAACCAAATATTTGAGTTGTTTCTGTGGCTACTATCATTCAGGAAGTTTCACTAGGCTGTTATCTGAACCTCCTCTGACTTTCAGTTCAGTAACTCAGACAAGTATTCCACCCCATAAATTAGAAACACAACACTGTCCCTCACCCCCACAGCCCTGGTAGCTGTGGAATGGAATACCAATGGAATTAAGGGAAGTTTTGACAGACTCAAATAACACAGAAATGTAATAATTTGTCTTTATTAATAGAAGGTCAAACACCATGTACTTCTGACAGTTGCATCAATATTTTTATAATCCTCAGGTCTTGACTTTGAGCAATGCCCCCTTAACACACACACACACACACACACACACACACCCCTTAAGGCTAAATCCTGACATCATTAAATAGCTTTTAGGTACCTTTTTGAAAACAAGCAGAATTAAGGCATAAAGCATTCAAACAAATGCCAAGTTTTCTGTGCAACAGGGTCTCCCAGAATTCCATCCCTTAGAATACCAGCCAGTCTGGAGTACCCTGGACTCCTCAATGCACTACAAATCTATACTCCATTCCTTAGAACACTGTCTTGCAAAGATGCTAGCTCTTAGCTTTCATGGCTTCCCCTCAATGGCTTCCCCTTTCAGTGCTTCCCCTGGCACAAATGACATGCACATGTGTCCCATATCACCATGAAGACAATTATGTTATCCCCATTTCACAGCAATTACTTCCTAAAATCATATATGTAAAGAGATGCAACTATGATCCCATGTCCATTTTCAAATACAAGTATATTTTTGTCTACCACCTGCAAACCAAGTCCCTGTGGACTGAGGCCATTTATGGGAGATGTGACACCTTACATCTTTGATTATCCATTCCAAGCTTATGCTACCTCCCTTTCCCTCTTGTCTCTGCATCTACAGGCTACTTCTTCACCCACCAGCTAGGGGAGACTGACACAGATGGGATGAATGGAGGCAATTTTGTACTTTTTAAGTTTTCTGATCCTTAGGCCATCAGCACAGGAAGCAAAAATTCTAAAAAGGAAAGTAAATAAAAATTATCAAGATACAGACATACAGAAAACTTCCAAAGTTTCTCAGCTACTTCCCCCAACACATTCAGTAAGGCTGGAGATTTTCCCCACATGAACGTCACAATAGCTGAGGTATACAAACTGAGAGCCTCCAAAAAGTAGTCAAATAGTTGAGCTCTGATTAGCAAACTTAAATAAACTCAAGCACACATCCAAATCTACTGGAGAATCTACTGAAACATAAATTATTCCATCTCACTGCCAGGAATGGGCTGGGGATAGGCCAGAGAATTTACATTTCTAATACAGTTCCAAGTGATACTCACTGGAGCTAGTCTGAAAATACACTCAGAGAACAGAGATTTTATGGTGATCATTTACCTGACAAACTCTTCCTTTTAGAAAAATAGGTCTCTCCTGGATTCCTTTAACAGTCACTTAACAAAAAATTTAATCTAATCAGACTGATCAAAGACAGTATACCACAAGGCATAACAGCCTGTATTTTGGAACTCAAATGCCAACTCTGCTACGCATGCACTGTGTGTCCATCAGCAACTTCCCTGGCCTCTCTGAGCCTCCATTTTCTAACTGTAGAATACAAATGACAGATTGCATAAAGAGCATTGGGAGTACTGCTTGACCTCTCTTCAACACTCTGTAAGCACAGGCCACTAATACCATCATTACTATGCTGCCATGCACCTCTAAATGACTGAAATGCAACACAAGAAGTGCACATACTATATCTGAGGCAACTTCATCATTGTGCCAACATCAGAAGTGCTTACGGAAGCCTGGATGGTACAGCCTACTACATAACTCAGCTGTATGGTACAGCCTACTCTATAGCCCTGCCCCAAAATAAAACATAACAGATATGTGGCCTATGGGATATAACACTACATACACAAGACTGAAGACAGACTGAGGCCTGGCACACCCTCTAGAAGGTCATTTTAGTGACTCTGGTATTAAACACTAACAATCCATTACCTGCCAATATCAAGTAACAAAAGTGATTAAGGCAGCTAATATTCAGTAAATCTTTAGCATTTTGTACATGGGCTTTTTACACATAAACACTTTCTTCCCCCTAAATAGGTCCATGAAATGGAAAAAACAAAGTATAAAAATAGTGTTAGTCAAGGACACAAAATAAGTTTCAGGGTTGTATGTGACTCCAGAGCCCAAACTTGATCATTTGCTTTTGAGTTTACTTCCTTTCTTCCATGAAGGATGCCTGTGTGAGGGCAAGGAAATTCAGGTTTGTGTGGTGAGATGCATTTTATGCAAGTATTCTGAAATCAGGAGTACAAAATTAGGTTTAAGAGGGAATGTCCTTTACAATAAGAAAAAAATTAAAACACACACCTTGAGCTTTGAGGATGTAAGACCTTTTTGTTTTACACAGACATGATTTCAAACTACAACTCCTTGCACACATGGGGCCTAGGCACCTGGGTTCTATACCTGAGTTTTACGGTGCTTGCTTCATGAGAAGCCTACCTCAACTACTCCCTGACCATCTCTTAACCTTTTACAAATCATTTGACCAAGTTCAGGTCTTACAGGAAGAAGTAGTTCACTACAGGGCAAAGATGCAGAGACGAGTGTAATGTGAGACCAACCAGGGTTTTAATCCTTTCTCCCCTCTAAGAAAGACAGACCACAGCAAGGGGTACAACTATGAAGCTATGAAATCTAGGAGCAGTCTCCGCTCCTTGGCAGCTACGTGTTCCTTGATCCTTTGGTTCTCAATGTCTTCAGCAATAAAGATGGCACATTTTCATAACCAGGAATGTTGGCGCTCTTCCCACTGGACATGTCTTCCCTTCGCTTACTCTTCATTCTTCCACCTCATGCCACCCACTCTGGAGGTAAACATGTCCATATCATATCCCTAACATATCCTATGGTGACCTCCATCAAGTTCATCATTCACTTATTAATTCAGCAGCCATTCCCTAGAGAACAACATAAAAAGAGACATGTCACCAGCTCGAGAAAACTCTAGTTTATGGATGACTCATTTATGGAGCCTTTCTAACCTAAGAAGATGCTCCTTCAGGGCTGGAACTATGCTTCATTCTGCTACAGACAGGCAAAGAGAAGCCAAGCATAACTCACAGAAAGCAGATCTAACTGAGAATCTCATGAATGAGACTACCTCCCCAGCCCAACTCTAGTGGGGGCTGGAGTCCCCACTCTAGCCTTATCTGTCCCCCTTTCATAGGTAAGTGAAGTGCAGGGTTTTTTGGGGGGGGATTCCGGGGGGGGGGATTGAGACAGAGTCTCCCCATGCAGTTCAGGCTGGCCTTCAGCTCACTTCGTAGCCCAGGCTGGTCTCAAACTCCCAACAATCCTCCTGCCTGAGCCTCCCATGTGCTGGATTACAGGCATGTGCCACCACACCCAGCTCCCTTGAAGTGTAGTTGATAAGGCACTGAGCCCACTGGGCCCATTGTTGGCATTCACCTTTAGGACAAAGAAGAATATTGGCCTTTCTAAGGCAAAACAAAAGCAGATTTTCTCTCTTTTCCTTTCTGGAAGCAGAACGCAGACCCTCAATCTTTCACTGAATTCTGTTTAAAATAGCTTTTGTGAAGGACAGACATAGTCGCTGTGTATACAGATGTGTTTGCAGGCAGCAATAAAGTGATTGTAATGTGAACAAAGTGCACTTCTTCCCATTCTGACAGAAAAGGCAACACTGTGTCCTAGGCCTGAGAGGGGGCTGGCAGCTGAAATAAAGAAACTAAATCTTAAGCTTCATTACATGAATTTCTGACAAAAAGCACTTCGAAGCCTCTTTCCCATCATCAAAAAACCACAGTGGGCAAGATCAGAGCTTAACAGCCAACAAAAAAACACATTCAATCCCTGAGATCATTTTCCTGAAATAGAAAACTACATATGTTTCTCAAATTTCACATCAAGCCACTGCAGAGGCAAGATTGCAGGGCTGAATCAGGCTAAAGTAAGTAAGAGAGACGAGAGCTGGGAGGGGGCTGGGCAGGGACAGGGAGTAAACAGAAGGAAATCAGCACATTCTTCCACACAGTCACATTTCTCCAGCACAATCTAAACTTACAAACAGCCTTCACTTCACAGAACTTGTAGTGAGGATTATTTATCACGCAGCCTTTGCTTTGTCAAATTAAGACACACTGTCTTGGATTAGCAAAACTCTTTAAATTCAAAGTGACTTCATGGTTGGCAGGGTTTGGTGTCTCCAGGGCTAACTGCCAGGAACACATCTAGGGCAGAGCCTCAATCCTAGCTCTGTACTAACCTACCTGCCTCTGCCAGGAGACAGCAGAGCAAACTCCTAAGCACACAGGCTGTCAGTGTTAATTAAAAATCCAAAGAACTCTTCAGAAACTATCTCCAGCTTAAAATTTATGCAGAATTTCAGTCTCCTAGCTGGAGAGGGTTGGGGAGCAAGAAGGAGGAAGAGGAGGGCAGAAGCACATTTGAATGGCATTTGGAACCCATTAATTTTTAAAAGACAGGTTGCCCCCCTTATAGATCCAGAAAAGTTCAAAATGTAAGGAAACCAGGAATGAACTGAAGATTATTTGGAAAGCCTGAGGAGACTGCTTGGTTTTTTAAAGAAATAGTATCTGAATAATAATGAAAGCTGACACATTTTATTGGTGAATGTGGTTTTGGCACATTTTTATGACATAGGTTGACGATTTTTTATATTTAACAAAAGGAAAAACAATCTTCTAAATGACTTAGGAACAAAGGGCTCTATGACAGCAATTTCTTAATAATACTTAAGAATTCCCTTCAAAGGCTCTTTAAAGAGAAGAAAGAGAATGAAAAAAAATAAGGAAAAGAAACTTCATACTTCTAAAAACTTCCTTACTTTAAAAAAAAAAAAAAAAGTAAAGAAGAGGAGAAAAAAAGGAGTAAGGAAAAAGGTAGAGCATTTTCACATTAAATTATATTCCAAAGAGTTGAATTCTGTGGCTGGACCTTAATAATACTTTTAAGAGAATAAAGAATTCAAAAACACATTCTGGTCAATACTACTATATCTCACATAACCAGAGTCTGAAGCCAGAGAAAGGTTACAGGGATCACTTAATTCAACCACTTCATTTTGCAGATGAAGAAACTGAGGGTCAGGGATCCAAGTCCTCCTAGCCATACCACTTTCATATCTTGTGCCACTGGTCCTGTGCACCACCCTGCTGCCACACTCTTAGTACATCAAAGATTTCAGAATACATACTGAATCCTTTAATCACATTAGTATTGTTTTCAAGGTTTATTTACATCATAATATGTTAAGAGTTTTATTCCATTTTTATTGCTAAATAATTATACTCCTTTGTATACCTACACTACATTTTGCTCATCCAGTCCTCTGTGGACAGGCCTCTTGATGAACACGTGTGCTGCTTAACCTGTTGGCTATTTGGCAAAAATGCTTTAGTGAAAAACTGGTGTCTTGGTTTGTTTTCTGTTACTATAACAAAGAATCTAATGCTGGATTTTAGCTCACAGTTCTGAAGGAGCAAGACCATCTGTTTTTTGGTAAGGGCCTTCTGCTAGGTCAGCTCATATGCAGCAGAACATAAGTGTGAGAGAAACAGTGGGGGATGATGTTCACTGTAAGAATTAATCTTGGTGATTAGTCTGGTCTCATGAGTGCAATGGAGCCTCAAGAGAATGAACTCAGTATCTGAGCAGAAAATCCATTTACAGTGGCAATGCTTCCATGAGATGCTCAGTTCTGAGGAGATTCCAGCTTGTAAAGGTCCTACCGGGTCTCAAAACTGTAATGTTGGCAACTTAGCTTCTAGTACTTGAACTCAGCTCCTAGTACATTTGGAGGCCAACCCTTATGCAAACCTATGTACTTAGTATATAAGTATTGGTTCAAATCTTTCCCTTAGTTCTTTAAGGTATAATCTAGGACTGAAATTGCAAGTTTATATAATAAGTCTATGCTGAGCTACCTGTGGAACCATCACATTTTTCTACAATGCTTGCACCTTTTACATTCTCACAAGGAGCAGAAGAAGTTTCCAGTCGCCCCAGATCCTTGGTAGGACTTATCTCCTCATGCTACTTTTTTAAATTGTAGCCATTTTAAGAAGTGTGAAGTGTTCTCTCATTATGGTTTAAGAGCTGACTTTTTAAATGTTAGAATTTCTGAATGAAAGTACTTGTTTGCATATATATCATCTTAGAGGTAACATTTTTTGGCTAGAGGCTGGTTGAAATATCTTGATAGGAAGTCCCCTGTTAGTCTCATTTTTAAGTTTAGAACATTTTTTCTAGAGGATAAAAAAACCACCACAGTTTTCCTTGACATGCTTATTGCAAAAGGTCTTTGATCTGCATTATTTTTAGAGTTGTACTGAGGGATAGTTTATCAGAACAGTGTCATGTACAGTGGTTCTCATAGATCCTAAGAAAAAGGATTCAGAGCTCCTCTCCAATCAGCTTACTTTTTCAATATAGTTAACAGAGCTGAGAAAGAACTGTAAATGTGAGTCTTCTTTTATCCTTATTTTTGACAAAGAAGAATGTTTTCACTCCCTCATGGAGAGGTATGACAATTTATATCTTCACTGATGAACATCAGAAATAATAGAAAATTTTAAAATATATAAATAGGGGCTGGGAAGATAGCTTTGTGGCACAAGTGCCTGCCCCTGGCAAGTGCAAGGTCATGAGTTAAAACCCTGGTCCCACAAAATAAATAAATAAACAAACAAACAAACAAATAAGGTTCGAGTTCTATAAATAAATTTATATATAGATGGAGTCTTGGGCTCAAGTGACAGTCCCATAAAGACGTCAAAGATACCAGCTCTTCACTATCTTAGCTCTGGCTGCATACTCTATATCCTCTCATGGTCCAAGATGCTTCTGAGGTTTCCAAGATCAAGTCCACATTCTGTGTAATAGAAAGAAGGCAAGTAGGGGAGCACACACACGAAAAAAAAAAAAATGTGCCACATGGTTGAGCCATCCTTCAAGGGATCGTCTTAGGAGATCTCTGTAATACTTGTATTTGCATAACATCTGCCGTATCACCCAGAGATTTATGGCCAATCCTAAATGGAATGCAGTATAGTCAGTGGAGGCTTTAGCAGGATTCTGTACTATCCAAATAAAACAGGGAAGGGTTTGTTTTTTCTACTAATCAGAAATGGGAAAATTAATATGAGAGGTAAAAAAAAAAACACAAAATAATCATTAATAAACTAACTGACCAGTACCCCACATACCAACTTATAATCCTTCTACGCAGACACAAAGGAGATGATAAGCAAGAAGCAGCCATAGCTACAATTTGTGTGACTTATTCCTTACATATGTTAATAAATATCTATGAGACAAGTTCTCTCCAATCTGGTAGTGAGTAGATACACATTTATTGAACTCTTCAATTCTACATAAATGCTGGAGGGATGGAGTAAGAGTCACTTGGGGCCAAGAGCTCTCATAGGTGTGAAGGTATTAGCAGAGGCCGGGAAGGCCTCAGACCAGTCACTTCAGTGGCTGAAAGCTCAGAGAGGGCAAGAAGATGGACTGTTCTGGATCAGCCAGGGGCAGGAGGTAGAAAAGGACTAATGACACAGCTCCTTCTCCAGGCTTCTCAGAGCCCACGTTCTCTGGAACCTAAGGAATATGCCTCTGCAGACACTTTGCTGCCACCACTCTATCTGTAGCTTTGTTACACTACGGAAAAACTGAAGAAGAGGGGAGATAGCTCAGTGGCACAAGTGCCTGCCGGGCAAGTGCAAGGTTCGAACCCTGGTTCCGCAAAAAAAAAAAAAAAAAAAAAAAAAAAACCTGCAGAAGTCCAAGGTGGCTTCTTTCACTGTTCATCAATAATATAAATCTGGAAAGAACTGGATAAGAATCAAATTCTGTCCTTTGGGAAACGATTAAAAATGTGTGACCCTAGGGACAAGACGAATATTCTGTTCAAAACCACTAGCCTGAATGCACTGGATTGCTACACAGTTATTTTCCAGCTCTCTGCTGCATATACATAGAAATGAATCTTGGATGCTGTTCTAGTCAGGGTTTTACTAGAGGAACAGATATAACAAAAGATGTGCCAGTTCCAGAGTCAGATGGGGAAGTGTGCTGAGAGCATCTGCACACTGCCAACTGAAGGATTCAGTCCCTAGGCTTTTATACTCACTGCAGTATTCCATCCCTAACAGTCTCTACTGGTCTTTATCAGTTTCTGCTGGTTCCTAACAGTCTCTAATGGTCAGCCATTGTGTCTGCAACAGAAGGCAAAGAATCTGCTACAGAAAGCTGAAAGGTCCAACCTAGAGGCCGAGGAGTCTGGGGCAGAGCCCCAATGGCTCACAGTGTGAAACAGCCAGGCAATGCAGCCAAACTGATAAAATTTATTGACTACCAGGAACCCAGCCAAGTTGACACAGTGTATCAACCACTATAATCCACCCCTTGTCAACTTAACAATTAGACATATTTCTTTAAATCAGTCTCCAGATACAGAGATATGCATATAATTGCACCAAACATTGTTATAACTATACTATCCTATGTATAAACAGAAATGCACTCATACCTTCAACATTGACATAGGTTAATCCTTAAGAACTGCTACTAAATCTATCGATATTATATTACAACACAACTATACACAGGCGTGAAATAGTACAATTATAATCCCCTTTTCTGTAGCTAATCATGGGGTAGTAGCTGATATTTGGAACTACCTTCTTCTACTACCCATTCTGTATTCCCTTGGCCCTCAGCAAGTACCTCAGCAGGTCTCGGTTCTTTCCTTGGTGGAGTGGCCCATACCTTCATTCCTGAAGGCTCTGGACCATTTGCCATTGTGCCTGTATTAGGTTGTTGTAGCCTTAATAACAGGGCATGGCAATACTAAGAGGCACCCCAAGGGATCTCCTGCACTCCATATATTCTTCCTTTCCTGCATTGTGGAGAAGTAATCCAATTTTCCCTTGATAGTCTGAGTCAATCACCCCTGACAACACCGTGATTCCTTTTTTAGCTTGTCTACTCAAAGGCATGAGGAGTCCAAAGTGACCAGGAAGAAATCTCAGCTCCCAGTTCAATAGTATCATTGCTGTGGTTCCTGGTACAAGCTTTCCCCACTCTGGGCCTAGGACTTCTAGTCCAGCACAGCATAACGTTTGGGGACAGGAAGCAAAAATTTTGTTAGTGGATCACTAGGGGTTATGGTGAGTGGTACCATTCCTGCTCCCACCCCTTGATTCCTGAACTGATGAGTCCTGGCTATGGGAGACACAGTACCATACAGAGGGTGCTGATTCAAAGCATATACAGCCTGTTGAAGTATCTTACCCTAGCCCTGCAAACTACCTCCACCTAGCTGGTGCTGTAACTCCATCTTCAAAAGGCCATTCCATCAGCTATCAATCCAGCTGCTTCTGGATGAGGAGGCACATGATAAGACCAGTGAATTCCATGAGCATGAGCCCACTGCTTCATCTCTTTGGCTGTAAAATGTGTTCCTTGGTCAGAAGCAATACTGTGTGGAATACCATGGCTGTGGATAAGGCATTCTATAAGTCCAAGGATGGAAGTTTTGGCAGAAGCATTACGTGCAGGAAAGGCAAATCCACATCCAGAATATGTGTCTATGCCAGTGAGGACAAAGCGCAGTCCCTTCCATGATGCAAGTGGTCTAATATAATCAACCTGCCACCAGGTTGCAAGCTGATCACCACGGGGAATCGTACCATATCAGGGACTCACTGTTGGCCGCTATAGCTGGCATACTGGATATTCGGCAGTGGCTGTAGCCAGATCAGCCTTGGTGAGTGGAAGTCCATGTTGCTGAGTCCATGCATAACCTCCATCCCTGCCACAATGGCCACTCTGTTCATGGGCCCACTGGGCAATAACAGGGGTGGCCGAGGAAGGAGGTTGGCCACTATCCACAGAATGGGTCATCTTATCCACTTGATTATTAAAGTTGCTTTCTGCTGATGTCATCTTTTGGTACGCATTCACATGGGAAACAAATATATTTACACCGTTTGCCCATATGGAGAGGTATATTCACATACCTCTTCCCCAAATGTCCTTGTCACCAATTTTCCAGTCATGCTCTTTCCAAATTCCAGCCAGACCATTGGCTATGGCCGATGAGTCAGTATATAGTCGCACATCTGGCCATTTCTTTCTCTAGGCAAAATGCACTACCAGGTGCACTGCCCAAAGCTCTGCCCACTGTGATAATTTCCCTTCACCACTGTCCTTTAGTGATGTCCCAGAAAGGGGCTGCAATGCTGCAGCTGTCCACTTGCGGGTAGTGCCTGCATAGCAAACAAAGCCATCTATAAACCAGGCTGTAGTCTTCTCTTCCTCTGACAGCTGGTTATATGGTACACCCTACAATGCTATGGGTGCATGCTGGGAGATAGAGGGCACCACAGCAGGTGTAGGAGCCATAGGTTTCTGGGCAACTTCCTCATGTAATTTACTTGTACCCTCTGGGCCTGCCCTGGCTCTGTCACAAATGTACCTCTTCCATTTAATGATGATGTTGCTGAGCACATCCAACCTTATGACTTGATGGATCAGATAATACCCAAGCCATGATAGGTAACTCAGGTCTCATGGTGACCTGGTGTCCCATAGTTAAGCATTCAGTTTCCACTAATGCCCAATAGCAGGCCAAGAGCTGTTTTCAAAGGGAGAGTTGTCTGCAGAAGAGGGCATGGCCTTGCTCCAAATCCTAAAGGCCTCTGCTGCACTTCACCTATGGGGGCTTGCCAGAGACTCCAAACAGCATCCTTTACTACTACTACTTCAAGTACCATGGGATCTGCTGGATCATATGGTTCCAGAGGCAGAGCAGCCTGAACAGCAGCCTGGACCTGTTGCAGGGCTTTTTCCTGTTCTGGGTCCCACTCAAAATTAGCAGCTTTTGGAGTCATTCAGTAAATGGGCAGTAGTAGGATACCTAAGTGAGGAATATGTCGCCTCCAAAATACAAATAAGCCCACTAGGTGCTGTGCTTCTTTTTTCGTCATGGGGGAAGCCAGATGCAACAACTTATCTTTTACTTTAGAAGGAATATCTCTACACGCTCCACACCACTGGACTCCTAGAAACTTCACTAAGGTAGAAGGACCTTGAATTTCTGTGGAATTTATTTCCCATCCTCTGGCTCTCAAATGCTGTACTAACATATCCAAGGTGGTTGCCACCTCCTGCTCACTAGGTCCAATCAGCATAAGATCATCAATGTAATGGACCAGTGTAATACCTTGAGGAAGAGAAAAGTGATCAAGGTCTCTATGGACTAAGTGGTAACACAGGGCCGCAGAATTAATATACCCTTGTGGCAAGACAGTGAAGGTATATTGCTGGCCTTGCCAAGTGAAAGCAATTGCTTCTGATGGTCCTTATGGATAGGTGTGGAGAAGAAGGCATTTGCCAAATCAACAGCTGCATGTCAACTACCAGGAGATACGTTAATCTGCTCAAGCAAAGAAACCACATCTGGTACCTCAGCCGCAATTGGAGTCACCACCTGGTTCAGTTTATGATAATCTACCGTCATTCTCCAAGACCCATCTGTCTTCTGCACAGGCCAAATGGGAGAATTAAATGGAGATGTGGTGAGAACCACCACCCCTGCTTCCTTCAGGTCCTTGATGGTGACACTAATCTGTGCAATTCCTCCAGGAATGTGATACTGTTTTTGGTTCACTATTTTACCAGGCAAGAGGAACTCTAGTGGCTTCCATTTAGCCTTTCCAACCATAATAGCCCTAACATGACAGGTTAGGGAACCAATGTGAGGATTCTGCCAAGTACTGAGTATGTCTATTCCAATTAAACATTCTGGAACAGGGGAAATGACTACAGGATGGACTTGAGGACCTACTGGACCCACTGAGAGTTGGACCTTTGCTAAAACTCCACTGATCACCTGCCCTCCATAGGCCCCTACTCTCACAGAGGGTCACTGTGGTGTTTTGGATCCCCCAGAATCTGAATGTTAGTTCAGAATCAGTGTCCAAAATGTCTGATTGTTCCCCTTTCCCCAATGTACAGTCACTCTGGCAAAAGGCCTTAAGTCCCTCTGGGGAAGGATAGGAGAAAGACTGACTGTACAAATTCTGGGGACATTAGGATCCTTCCCCAAGGAGACTTGGCTTCCCCGTCATTCAAGGGGTTCTGGGTCTGTAAACTGGCCCAAGTCTGAGAACTGGTTGAGGGGCCGGGATTGCTTATTACCAAGGTTTGAAGTAGTTCTCTGTTTTTTTTTGTTTTGCTTCTAAATTCTTTCATTTATATAAATCTAGCAAAAATTTTGTAGATTTCCCATCTATTTCACTTTTGGGAACACCATGGCTAATCAGACAGAGCCATAGGTCTATGCATGTCAGATTATTCTGGTCATTGTTCCACTTCTGCCATCCACAGTGATTAAGTGCTGCCACTTGACCTCTGCCACTTCAGGATCCAATCAAGCCCATGGCCCTTAAATTTCCTAATTGAGTAACTGCTGTCCCCACAACAGTAAGGTCTGGCATACAGAGAAGAGCAATGACAGGGCTCTTCAGGGATGCTGGTGCTCCTCTCACAAATCTGTTTCTCAAGGTATTAGTGAAGGGTATGTTTTCAGGATCTTCTAAACATGGAGGATTAGGTTTAACACAACAGATCAACTCCAGCATTCCCATTTCCCTAAGCCTCTGGATCCCTTCACCTACAGTAAACCATGGAATATCAGGCATCTCTAACTCATTCACTGTGGGCCACCTTTTGAGCCACACTTCTGCCAGCCAGCCAAATAGACTATTAGCACCTTTCTTTACTGCATGAGCCACAACATTAAACTCAGAATCCCTACTTAGTGGGCCCATATCAACAAACTCAGCCTGATCCAGGTGTATGTTTTTTCCACCATTATCCCACACTCATAAAATCCATTCCCATGCTTGCTCATTAGGCCTCTGTTTATAAGAGTTAGAAAACTCAAGAAGGTCTTTGGAAGAATAACAGGTCTCCTCAGGAATCACCCATGTACTTCACCATTAGGTAACTTCTGTGATTGAAGCCTGTTTATGGGCCTAGAGGCAAAAATGGGTGGTGAGGGTGGGTCCAGAAGAGTCCCACCAGTATTCTGTTCATTCCATGCAGGATTGGTTTCTCAAATATATTAGGAGACACTAACATGGCAGAGGGTAAAAGCAGTGATCCCTCTGCCACAATGGGTGGTGAAATTTCTTCCCCAGGCAAAATAATCTAATTAGCATCTAAAAACTCAACATCATCAGCCTCCTCAGGATCCTCCCACACATCTCCAATCCAATTCATGGGATCCCATGCTTTTCTGATCAGTGCCCTCACTTTCGCTTCAGATACCCTTTGAGGCTGAGCATTTAATTTATGTTGCAGTTCAGCCAGTCAAATTATGAGGGACTACATTTGGGTCTCTGCAACCTCAGCTTTTCAGCTAAAAGAGAGGAGATTATCTGTTAGGACACACTTAGAAACCTTTAAATTTTTATCTGAGTCTGGAGGCGGGAAGCGGTGTATTCAAGCTCCTTACTTTCATTCAAAATTTGTTCAACGAGGCTAAGACAAACAAGCCAGCATCACTATATTCCTTACTTTGCCAAAGAGATTCAAAATTTTTCTGCATAGAATTTCTAAATTCCTGAGATCTCACAAGTGGTGAATTAGGGTAATCAAATGGATCTAGATAGTATGTTAGGTTAAAAACCTCATGCCAAGGAGTATCAATATGCTCCTTAATATCAGAAGAGACCATGGTGTCTTTAGGTCTCATCAAATCTCACAGCCAATTCCAGGAACACTTAAGGCCATTAAAAAGTACTATCACTACATTCTGTTTCTCTTGCCCTGCTCCTGGTACCATATTCTATTCTAGTCAGGGTTTTACTAGAGGAACACACATAACACATGATGTGCCAGTCCCAGAGTCAGATGGGGAAGTGTGCCGAGAGTGTCTGCACACTGCCAACTGAAGGATTCAGTCCCAAGGCTTTTATACCTACTGCAATATTCCATCTCTACTGGTCTCTACTGGTCTTTACTGGTTTCTACCGGTTCCTAACAGTCTAATGGTCAGTCGCTGTGTCTGCAACAGAAGGCAGAAGCATCTGCTATGGAAAGCTGTAGGGTCCAATCTAAAGGCTGAGGCAGGGCCCTCATGACACACAGTGTGAAACAGCCAGGCAATTCAGCCAAATTGATAAAATGTATCGACCACCAGGCATCCAGCCAAGTGGTATAAGCCACTACAGATGCCTAACAGATGACAGCCAGCATGATTATAATTTTTATATCAAGCAGCAATATAGCTTTTCCTTTACTTAATTTTCTCTGAGAATATGAGTGCTTTCTACAATTTCACCTCATCTTCCCTTTCAACATGGTAAAGTGGAGTGAACTTGGAATTTGAGTCCTCATTTACAAATAGATTCCATAGTATATTCTCTGCTCAAAGTGTTTCAAAACTTTTTAAAGTGTTAAAAAGTTAGATCTCATTTCCCAGGTAATATAGCTGAAACCCACAAGAGTTTTACTGTGTGGGTGAAACCAGGGGTTGGAACAGGAGCTAGATTATTATGCCTTGCTTAGGAGTCCACTTCCTGATCCAAAAAGGCCTCACTCAGATGATGGCACATCCTAATCTTTATAGACTCTCCAGTTTGTTTTACACAGAAGGTGGCTCTCTGACAGTGGACCATCTTGTAGAACTGGTAATTAGAATTTCTGATTGTTGTTTCAGTGTGATTCTGGGTAGCTTCAAGGTTCATTTAAGTGAAATAAGCCAGACACAAAAGGACCAATATAGCATGATTCTAGCTTATATGCATTATCTATTACAGGCACATCCATAACCAACAGAAAGGAGATCAGAGGTTAATGGGGGTTGCAAGAAGCAGAGAATGGGGACTTAGTGTTTAATGAATATGGTTTATGTTAGAGGTGATACACAAATTCTGTACATAATGTAGATAGTTACGCCAAACTGTGAATTTAATCTGGACCACCAAATTGTATACTTAACAGTGGTTAAGATGGCAAATTTTACCTGAGAAGATCTACATTCTGACTGCTGAATGAAGTTGCAGATATCAGGTCTGGTAAGCATGTCTGATCTTCCTGCCTCCCCCCACACCCATACATGGATATATACACTTGAGCATGAAAATAACATTTAGTCTTCTGGTTACATCCAGTAAATCGAAGTTCTATACATTAGAGGTAAAAGAAGATTTTCTGAAATAATGAAATGGCTTTTTACTCAGCATTAGGCAATATATCTTATCTATAGTCTTTTATTAGTCAGAATTCCAAAAGCAAGAAACAGTAAGTAACACTCAGAATCCTTAACAAAAAAAAAGTATCTGTGAGGCACTTAGATAATGAGAACTAATTTTAATTGTCCTAATTGTGTTAAAGGACTTATATTAAAGAATATTGATATTCATGGGTGGTCAGGCTCAATTTAAAAGAGAATTATTATGATGTGTGAGAGATATAGCAAATAGTTCAGCAAAATAGACATATGTGCATTTGTCAGAGCTGACAGTTAAGCTGACAGACCATATACCAGAGCACAAAGATGTACTAAACTAGAATACTGGATGTACACAGGTAAAAAGTAATGGGTGCTCAGTATTATTCTCTCAACTGTTCTGAGGTGTGCATTTTTGAAAAATTATAATGGAGAAAATATTAAAACAAAAGCATATAATGAATTCTCACAAATAAGAAAACACCCAAACTAGCAATTGACATAAACAGCCCATTAACTTGGGCTACTATGAGTTGCTATAATTAGTAATTGACCCTTTTTTGACATAAAATAAGCAGTTACTAAGAACAACGAATTATATTTAATATAAAAATATAAATTAAAATCCTTGCATTAGCTTTCCATGATGACCATACTCATGAGACAGTCAAAGTTTAGGGAGAAAAAGTTTATTTTGGCTCCCAGTGCAGGTTTAAGTTCATGTTCACTTAGTTCCACTGCTTTTGGACCTGTGGCACGGTAGCAGATCACAGACGTATGTGATAGACAAAATCTGTTTACCTCATGCCAAAAGACAGGAAGGGGATGGGTCCCAATATTTCCTGCAGAATCACAGTTGCAAAAAACTGACTCATTTAGCTGAGCATGGTGGTGCACGCCTGTAATCCCAGCACTTGGGAGGCTAAGGCAGGAGGATTGGTGCAAGTTTGAGACCAGCTTGGGCTACAAAAGTGAGCTCAAAGCCAGCCTGAACTGCATAGTGAGACCCTGTCTCAAAAAGACAAAAAAAAAAAACCAAAAACCTGACACTTCCCTAGACCTATCTCCTGAAGCCCCACAGCCTCCCAGCAGGACCACAGTTGGGGACCAAGCCTTAGCATGTGGGACCTGGGGAGATCTAGAGATCCAAACTATAAAAACCCACGTTAAGCCCAAGTATTTGGCAGAATCGACACAGACAATTGTGCTACCAAAATATAACACTACGCAGGTATTACTTTCAGAGAATAGTTATTGATAGCAAAGACAGAGTAGAAATGTAATATGTAAATGGTAAGTAAAAATAGTACAAAGCAGATTTCCAATTTAAAACAAACTTAAAAACCAGTGGAACAAAAGTCTAAATCCTGATGTCATTTTTGAGATTAGAAAATTGCTACAGGGGGCGCACTGAGGTGGCAGTTGATACTGGGCATGGTGCTGTGTGCCTGTAATCCAGCTCTTGGGAGGCTGTATATAGGGCAGATCACTATGAGTCCAATCTAGTAGTGAGATTCTGAATACTCTGTAGACCATTGCTTAAAACACACACACACACACACACACACACACACACACACAAAAAGTTGCTACAAGGCAATAATCCAATCATAGTCACTTTCTAACTATCTTACTCTTCTCTCGTTGCTGGGACAAATACCCGACACCCAAAATGAAGGAAGGAAAGGTTTATTTAGCTCACAGTTGCTGGAGGTTTCAGTCCATACTCAGCTGGCTCCAAGGCAGAGAGGCACATGACAGAGAGCAGCAGTTCATGGTGGTGGAACAGCAACAATATGGTAACAGAGAAAACCAAACAACCAGGGGAGCAGAGAGCAACAGCGCTAGCCAGTCTCTGTCTCTCTTTATATTACATTCAGGCTCTCTGCCTCAGCTTATCCACCTTACGCCACACCCATAATCCCAGCCATACTCAGACGGTTAACCCCATCAGTACTGAAACACATAATTCCAGTGGATCATGAATCAAGTAATTCCAGCAGTACTCAGACCCATAATCCCATCAGTACTAAAACACATAATCCCAGTGGATCATGACTCAAGTCTCAAACTCTAGAAGTCCCTGTCTCACGATTGCATGAGGCTTTGGGGGAACAACTAGACATAAACTGTAACACTAATACATAAGCAAGTAATCATGAGAAAAACAAAACTTCAGTAATATCCCTTATAAACCCCTGAAAGTTTGAGATTAATAAAATAATTGCTATTTTAAAATAAATCACTAAAATTTCTAAAAATTCCAACTTCTCTTCCTTAAAATAGAAGAAAAAATTACTTCAACCTACAGAGAATTGTACATAGGA
>PVKN010011075.1:0-10236 GCA_004027915.1 Capromys pilorides
AACAGAGTTTCCTGTAAGGCATCGGGAGGTCAACGCTGGCTGGGCCCTTCATTTCACCAACTTAAAAGTTTTGATTTTTATTTCTCAGCAAATCCAATGTTCAAAAGAAGTTTAACCAACAGGCTCAAGTCAAAAGCGTCAAAGACAGTCCCACCCCACCCCTCCCCTCCATTTTTTTGGTAAATATTTTATATAAAACATGAAATCAAGTTCTACTTTATAAAAAAACTGAGTATCTTTAACAGTAAAAATATATATGTGTTTAAATCTCTTTTTTAAAAAGACATATAAGAACAATACTTCAGAAGACTGGATCTAACCCACTGCCCCCTCCTTGCGGCCAGCTGTCAACCCCGGCGTGGTCACATTAAGGCGAAGGCTCCAGGAGGCACCGTGTCCACCGTGGCACAGCTGGAGACTCAAAGTGAACATTCCGCTCCCTGCAGGATCAGCTTCGGCCTCTCCCGTATGTCCACGGAGCCATCCTGCATCCCAAAGTAGACTCGCTCCGCCATGTTGATGAACAGGCCTGTGTCCACCACACCTGTGGGACAGAGGACAGAGACAGCATCAGGGGCAGCTTCCTGGGCAAGAGGAAGACGGAGCCACCGCGTCCCTGGAAGCCAGCGGCGCAAGTCGCACTGGACAGATGGCAAGCCTAGAGCCTTGCTCCCCCACAGGGCAGCTGACAGGCTCTGATCGTCTGTACTTCTTCAGGCGGCCTCTTTCTCCACCCGTGGTGGCGTTCTTTTTGTCCCCAAGCACACCAAGCTTTGTCCCACCTCAACACTTTTGCTCATGCTGTTCCCTGTGCCTGAGTGGTCACCTCTAAGCACTTCTACGGGTTGCTCTTTGCTATCCTTTGATAATCAGATGCCAGGTCCTCCGCTAGACAGACACTCCACGCCTACTGTGCGCAGGCCCTACTCCAGTCATTGTCAATCACTTGACCAGACCTGCAAGAGTCCTCTGAGTAGAGATATCTGCATAGCACACCTGACAAAAAATCCTCATCAAAATGTACTACAGATTCCTCAAGTCACAAAGAAAAAGACGGTCAACAGGAAAATGAGGGAAAGACAAACAGTTCCAAAACATAGCCACCTAGAACTTCATTAGTCACAAGGAGCTCAGCACTATGCACTCACCAAAATGAGCTGGATGGGATGTAAAGGCAGTCTCACACACCGAGGGCAAGGTTAAACTCCAAAACCACTTTCAGAAGTGTTTGCTAGCACAGCTTCTACAGCTGAACAAACATGACGTATGATCACAGCATACAACTAGTTTATTAACTGTTTTATTTATGTTATGGCCGCTCAGCCTGCCCTGGGGGTGGGGCTGGCACAGCCAGGGATTGAACCGAGGTCCCTGTGGTTGCCTAAGCTTGCCTAAGCAGGCACTTCAGACCACTGAGCCATTTCGCCAGCCCAACAATTAACTTACTACAGTAAAACATAAAGTGCTATGCTTCCCCTCAGCCCCCACCTCCACACCCACCATCCCACTGTCCTTGCCACTTTCTGAAGCAGCTCTGAAAGGCTTCCTTCGTGACTGCTTTACCAGGTGTGGCAGAAGCCACACATACAGTGAGTGCTGCTGCCTGTGCCGCCCAACAGCAAGGCAGCCCATAGGCACGTGACAGTGTCCTCATCCACCTCTGCACCCGACCTGGCACCACGCAACTTCTGGATCTTCCCCAACGTCAAAATGGCTAGGAAGGGGCCGGCGAGATGGTTCAGTGGTCTAAAGCGCCTGCTTAGGAGGGCTCAGGCAACTGCGGGGACTGCAGTTCGATCCCCGGCACCACATGCTGCGCCAGCGCCACCACCAGGGCAGGCTGAGCCAGCCTCAAAATGAATAAATAAAGAAACAAACAAACACAAGCAAACAAACAAACAAATAAATAAATAAATAAATAAATAAATAAATAAAAATGGCTATGAAAGGTAAACACTTTGAATTCAGTCAGGACATTGAGACAGTCACAAGAGTGAAATGAAGACACAAGACAGGCTTCCCAGTGCTTCAGAAAGGGCCGAGCAGGACAAGGAAGTGTGTTGGAAGCAGGAAATATGTTGAACATTACAGCAATGTCTTTTACTGCTACCTTGGTAATTTTTTTTTTTTTTTTGAAAGGGTTCCTAAATCTTTACTATTTAATTACAAAGTCAAAGACTGAGTTGGGCTTCAGTATATTCAAGACAGAACCACCTTCGGACAACATACCATTAACTGATGCTGTGCTCACAGTGTGTTTGGTTTCAATAGACATCCGCATGGAAACACTATTAATTCTATTAAAATAACACATATCACACCAAAGAACACATGGAACTGGGTTTCCGAGCCTCTTCTATCACAGAATATCAAATACCTGATGGCTATAATTACTGGAAAAATCAGATTTGTTTTCCAGAAAAACACACCAAAATTACTGCCAAATAGAATAAATATTGTGCAATAGTGTCTAAACAGGGCCAGCCAAATAGCTCAGGGGATTAAAACGCCGGCAAGCAGGCACAGGGGCCGGGGGTTCAATCCCCCAGGGCCTGTCCTGCTATTCCCCCACCAGCCCAGTTCCTTACTGAGACAGCAATTGAGACTGGGCGTGGTGGCGCACCCTGTGATCCCAGCTCTTGGGAGGCTGTAAATAGGCAGATCACTAGGAGTCCGATCTAGTAGTGTACCTTGGTAATTTTTAAACTTTAAACATTTGCTCTTTGTAGATCACATCTAATAGATCACACCTAATACCTAACCACACTGCAGTTCTGCTCCTACGTATGAAACCGTTAGGCACAGATGTTGTCATGAAAAGCAAGCAGGAGAGAGGTGCAACAGCACCTTTCCAGTTTTTTTGAGGCAGTGTCCCACTATGTAGGTCACGCTGGCCTGGAACGCGCACGTAGCCCAGGCTGGTCTTGAGCCTGAGGCAACCCTCCTGCCTCACTCAGCCTCCCAAGTGCTGGGACTCTAGGCAGTGCCACCACGCCTGGCAGCAGCACTTTTCCTAATGGCTAAATACTGAAAATCCTTGAATGCTCATTCAACAGTGAGAATGAACCACAATTACTTGGTCTTTCTCGAAAATTGTTACACAGGGATGTGCATGCACACCCACACGTGCACACACGTTACAGCTACCAATACAAACAGTTTCATGAAACGCACATGTGGAGAACAGATACTGGGATCTATTGCTGGCCCAACGGAAGCTCATTAAAGGGTTAAGAACATAGCTCAGTTTGAAGGCCTTGGGTTCACTCTCAGTTCCACAAAAATGATGGGAACAGACCATCTACACAGGGGAGTTTGAGCTTGGGCATTTATGAAAGATCACCCAAAAAAGATGACTCAACAACAGCACTGCTGCCTCTAGACAGGAAACTAACTTCCTGGGAGAGAGGGGCAGGAAAGGGTCCTAGGAGCCTGGCATGGTGGGGCACACCTATAACCCAGCACTCGGGAGGCTGAAACAAGAGGATCGCCGAAAGCTCAAGAGCAGCCTGTGCTACACAGCACAATCAAGCCAGCCTAAGCTACACAGTGAGAAGCCAGACCCTGTCTCAAAAAAAGAAGTATAGCAGAAAAGATGGTCATGTTTATTTTAAATTTTCCATGAGGTAAAACTACAACTTCAACAGGCTGCAGTAAGCACTGAAAGGAGGGCATGGAGTCACGCGAACGTGAAGGTCCCAACGCCAAACTTGGCAGGGGCCTCTGGAGCCTCCCACAGGTGAGCAACACGGCACCAATGGCCCTCCTGGCCTCTGGGAAGTCATGTCGGCTGCAAAAGCTTGCAGGAAAAAGCACGCGAGCCTGGAGCAGCCTGTCTCCCTAGGGAGATGCTGGGGGACTAAACCCCTGGACCCAAAGTATAACGGGACTGGAAAGGAGCATGGGAGGGGGTGGAGCCTTCTAAGGGCACTGCTCCCTGACCGTCCCGAATGTGTAAATACCCCTGGGACAGGGACAACTCAGTAACTGAGAACCCTGTTCTGCTCCTCTTCTGATACTAGTCCAATGGTGCATCTAATGGGCACAGCTACAAAATGAGACAATAAACCCTTCCAATGGGCCTGTTGCTAATATATCTGATTTAACAGCCTCAGGGCCAGCGAACAGCTCAGTGGACTAAACGCTTGCGAAGATCAGAGCTGATCCCAGGCACCACATGTGCACCAGCTCCGCCCCCAGGCACGCTGAGCCGTGGGTGGTGGCGCACACCTATAATCCCAGTGCTGGGGAGGCTGAAACAGGAGGATCAGTACAAGTCCGAGCTGCATAGTGAGACCCTGTACCAAATACATTTTAAAAAAGCCTCCACTTTTCATTTTCCTTACATTGAGTCAAATTCTCTCAGATGTAGCTTCTACCAACCTTGCTTAAAAAAGACAGCAGGAAAGATTTCATCAGTTCTCACTAAGCCAAGAAAAGCCTGAGGGGAACAAGAGAGCCCCCTAGTGGGCACTGCGGGACACCAACATACAGAAGAAGCACAGTAAACTCTTAGCAGGTCCCTGGGACTGTCTGAGTGACCACTGGGACAGGTTCTTGGGCTTCACTGAGTAACCTGCACATCACCTCTCTCCCCTTCCTGGCTCTGTAGTTCCTCCATTAAAGGTAATGATAAAAGATGAATCAGCCTGCTCATCTTTTTTACTTAAAAAAGTCCAGAAATGAAGGGCAACAGAAGATTAAGCCAGACTAAAGTGGAACTAGAAAAATGAGCTGTTTCTGGGAAACTGAAACAGGAGGATTTCGAGTTTGATCCCAGCAATTTAGCAAGATCCTGTCTCACAAACAGAAGCAAACTGGGCTGGGGATACAGCCCCAGGTCGAACGAAGCCCCAGGTTCAATCCCCAGTGGGCGCACAGGAAAGAATTACGTCTGTACTGCAAGCACGGTCATAGTCACACCACGTTGCTCTCATTGTTAGAACCTAGGATATTTAGTGGAGAGAGCATCGATTCTCCTTAGGGACTTATTTATTCAACCAACACCTCCATGTGCTCTGTTCCAGCTAACTCAATCCCCTCAGCAGCCCCATGGAGTAGGCAGTAGTATCAGCCCTTTACAGAGGAAGAACTCGAGCCGCAGCCATGAGACGGCAGCTCTAAATCCACAGTGCTGGAGGTGACTGGGCTGTGATGCTCACCCAGGGAGCCTACAAAACCCATGCTTAGGCCCTGCAGGCAGCTAGCTGGACCCTACTTGCCTCTGTGGCCAGCTCAATGACACCGTCATCCCATAGCAAGCAACGGCACCTCTTCAACCTGCCTGTCCTAGAGATCTCACTGATCTCGGTACTCACCTCTACACCACCCGCCCGGCCAGCCTTCATGGGGCCTGCTCCCTTCCTACACCATTCTCCACGGCACAAGCCCACATCACACTGCCTCACCCTCAGCAAGTGACTACTGAAGTTCAGGGTCCAGAGTGGACAGCCCAGGGCTCCTAGTATCAAGGCAGCCTCAGGCAACTCACTGAACTCTTCTCAGCCCACAGCTCATCCACATGGGAATCAAAGGAGCCTTTTGAAACACTCAGCTTAGTATTTCGACTGTACCTAGACAACAGTGCTATGCTAAGGCCTCCATCGAGAACCAACTCCACCCCACAGAACTTTGTCACACTTTCTGAAAGAAGCAACCTATGTATCCTAACGTGGGGACTTGCGGGTTAGCTCAGTTGTTTTAAGCACCTGGTAGGGCAAACCCAGTCAGGAGCAGGGGACTGACGTTCGATCCCCAGCTCCACATGCCTTACCAGACCCACCCTTTAGGCCACCTGAACCAGCCAAAAAAAAAAAGAGAAAGAAAAATTCTTCTGAACACCCGGTGTTTCTCTAACAGCACCCTCCACCGTATCAGCAGGCATGGCTTCCACCCTGCTTCCACCCTTTCCCAGCATACATCAGCGCTCCCTAGAGACTGGCTCCACACACTATAGCTCAGAGCATCTTCCAAACTGGGCCTCAGCATGGTCCCTGTATGTAGACAACGGATGCAGGTCAACGGAGTCATCCTCCCCCACTGCTTAAGGAGAGGCCCACAAAGATCAAGAGGCTGCAATACAGCCCTGGAAGGAAAGATTCTTCCAGAGATGGTGGTGACCTAGTATCAAGGCAAGCGTTCTCTGACTGCCATCAGGTCCAGGACTGACCCAGCTCCAACAGGCTGAGAAAGACACACACCAAGGATGGTAGGCAGGAAAAGGAAGGCGAGTTAAACCCCGAACATGGAGGCCGGCAAGATAGCTCAGCAGACCAAAGCGCCTGCTTAGGCAAGCTTAGGCAAGCTTAGGCAAGCTTAGGCAAGCTTAGGCTAGCTTAGGCTAGCGCAGGGACCGAGAATCAATCAACAGTACCACATGCTGCGCTAGCCCCGCCCCCAGGGCAACCTGAGCCCACCACAGAGTCCAGTATGCTGGCACATGCCTATAATCTTAGAGCTGGGCGAGACCGAGAACAGGAGGATGACTATGAGTCCAAGCTGCAGTCTGAAACCTTGTAACAACCAAATACAACTTAAACTAAAAAATCCCAAACATGGTATGCAGTTCTTCTTTCCAACTAAGTCTTACAAAGCCAATGTCATTGTGCCTGTTACCTGGGATCATCTTGATAGCTGTGTTCACTTCATTCCACTTGTGCACCCGGTCGAACTTCCAGTCCAGGATGAAATTCCCATTGTCTGTCACCACAGGACCCTGGAAGATAATTTTCCACACTGACCAAGGATGGAGACACAGGGAGGCAAAGAAAGACAGGGCCTGAAGGTGGCTCCAGACCAGCAGCCTCCGATGAGCACTCCCACTGCACTCTGCCTAGAAGGCAGTGGGTGTGGCAGCAAGGAGCAGGGGCCTCAGGGCCGCAGACCCGAGTTTGAGTCTTAATGCCACATAGGTATAGAACTCAGAGGCATTGTCACCTTCTGTGAGCCTCATGAGTCTCAACTACAAAAGGGGGACTGCAGTGCCTACGTCACAAGACAGTTACATGTGAAAGTACACAAGTGCTCACCACAGTGAGGGCCCGAAGAAAGGGCTCGAGTCTGAGCTACTATCACAGCAAGAAACTACAACAGAACCCATGTCCAATAATGGCACAATGCCCTCAAAACCCCACAATAACTACCATCAATAACGTGAACTAGACATTAAAAAAAAAAAAAAAAAACAAACTAGGACGACACAAAACTTCACCCTGATCAGGAAGTCCGTCAAAAGACAGGGATTGGGTGGACTCCAAGGATGACAGGAAGTCAAGAGGAAAGCATCACGGGGCAAGAGGAAGGGAAGATGGGGAGGGCAGCGTCGGGGAAGAAGGGGATGGATGCACTCAACATGCATCACGAGCATGGATCAGTATAACCCACTGAAACTATAAAATCAGGAGTTGGTAGCTGCTCATCAGGTGGTCCAGGCTGCAGGCGCAAAGGTCAGGTCACTTAAAAAAGGTCTGATGCCGAGGCATGGGAGAAGCGATCATTCCCCTTCTTGTTCAGGGGATAAGTACTATATCGAGTGTGGTCTTAACCTACAACAGGTTGAATATACAAACCAACATGGGCTGGCATAGCTCAGCGGACTAAGTGCCTACTTAGGCAAGCGCAGGGACTGGGATCAATCCCTAGCACCACAGGCCATGCAGGCCCAGCCCCTGGGTATACTAAACTGGCCCCCAAGACCAGGTGTGGTGGTGCACGTCTTTAATGCTGGCACTGGGGAGGCTAAAAACAGGAGGATCACTATGAGTCTGAGCTGCATAGTGAAACCCTGTACCAAATACTTAAAAAACATTTGGGAAGACTCCAGAGGTCCACCAGGAGCAGAAAGGAATCTCAGAGGCCTATGGAAACCTCCCGGCCCAGTTGCTTACTGCCTTGCTGACCGCCATCCGAAGCTCAACTTCACCCCCAAACTTCCGGGTCACAGCTCGGCTCACTGGGACGTAGGCCATTGGGATGACCTCAAGAGGGATTCCCTTGTGCCACTGATCCCCAAGGTTCTTTGAATTTTTCCTGGGAAAAAAGGCAAAAGGCAAAATAAAATCACATCAGCTTAACACTACACTCCAGAAAGGAGTTAGCTGGATGGAGGGAGGACAAAACAAGTGATCAGGGCAGGGTTCACAGGGCTTCAAACACTGGCTGGTCTACTTCGTAAGAGATACTTGATATAAATGTAATAAAAATGTCAAAACTTGACATGGTTGGCTTTTAAGCATTTATTTTAATGTACTTATAGGCACAGGTGTTTACTACTTACGTTCTCCCTACAGCAACACGGCATGAATGAACACACACATACACACTTCCGTGTAGCTGACACACTCAGCCCAAGGCCTCCTCCCAGACTCCCAAGAAGGAGCTCTGAGAGCCGGAGAGGATGTCTCAGCAGGAGTCGTGCATGAAGGCTGACCCGAGGCTGCGGGCACACTGAGTCACTGCTCAGTCAGGCAGGGCCACACTGCTGCCTCACAGGCTCCCTGCGGGGACCCAGTCATTGTCACAGGAGGACGAGCTCCACTAACAGTGGACCAGCCACTTCCTCTCCCTCCCTGCAAACATACCTGGTGGTCCTGGCACTACGTAAGAGTGCTACAGTCAATAGCACGGAAGCAGGCCTACACCCTCAAACACTGTCTAAAACCTGGCTGCCAGACTCAGGAAGCCAGGTGGTCCCCTCGCTTGCTCCTCTCTGTACAGGGAAAGGGGGGGCCCAAGCCACCACCTCCACAGGCAGTCCAGGCGCCCAGCCCACCTGAAGTCAGCGATCACGATGAAGTGGTTGGCATAGCCGGCCACAATCTTCTCCTGGGTCAGGCAGCCCCTAAGTGGGAAAGGAGCGGGTGAACAGAGGACGAGGACGAGGACTGAGGCAAAAATTCCAAGGTGGGAACCAAGCTCAGACACAGGAGCACCTAACCTGCTCCATCCTGCTCAAAGAAATGTAACTACAGCAGCCACCCACGCTGTTTCTGGTACATGGACTCTGTGTCTAGGAGAAACCTAGAAAGCGGAATCTGTGTCCCACTCAGGCCAGGCACAGCCGCCTCCGCCTGCAAGCCCCACGTGAGAAGCAGCATTGTTTGTGAAAGCATCCCCAGCCTCGGCCTGCCTAAGGGCCAGCTTTGCACAGCCTGCCCTGGCGACTGCGTGACCCGGTGATGGAGTGCAGAGAGCTGGGCACAGAGTCATCAGATCCTGTCCAGCCAATCTCTTCTGCTCACCAGCCACCCTACCTCACATCTGAGCCAGGCGGCTTACGCAACACCTGGAAGTCTCCGATGATGGAGTGTGACTCCAAACACTGTCGTTCTGTACTAATCTGCCTGACTGGCTGCTCAGAACCAGCAAGTCAGGATGTCACCTTCTCTACTCATGAGCCCCTACGTCAGGGTGCCTGTGGAAGGCAATAATGCCTGCCAGCTGGATGCTTCACACCCCAAATGCTCACAGATGTAAGAGCAGCTCCAGGGCAAAGGTAATGCACGGCCCACGGGCCTAACAATCCAGCTGACAGACACTATTCCAGTCCACCCTGGAGAGACTGAACTGAGTCAGCAGCAGAACATGACACAGAACTTGCAACCAACTCAGGGAAGACGCCAAGGCTCCCAGGCACCAGACTGGGAATTCTGCAATCCACCTGCTTTACTATGGCTACACTGAAGTCACTAGAGACAAAGCTTCTGGGCCAGGAACACAGCCCAGCAGCACAGGGCCTGCCTGGCAAGCGCAAGGGCCTAAGTGTGATTCCCAGTACCAAAAAAGAAAAGCAAGCAAGTTCCCGCCACACTCACCCGCCACCCTTGATAAGGTTGAGGTCCGCGTCTACTTCATCAGCACCATCGATGGCAAGGTCAATCTGTGTCGGGAGAAGGAAGAACACAGAACACTGAGGGACGCCCAAGCACGGCCTCCGCTTAGGCTGGCTGGGCAGTGACAGCTCTGGGGTCCTTGCAGCCCTACTAGCAAGATCCAGTTCCACTTGACCATTCAAGGGCCTGAGGCTCCAAAGTCAGGCTGCTTCATGAGGGTCACACAGCAAGGGGCCCAAGCTGTGGGACTCAAACTGCAAAAGCAGGCATTCCCGATGCAGGTGGCATTGCTCCCAAAGAAACAGAATTGGGGGCCGGTGAGATGGTTCAGTGGTCTGAAGCGCCTGCTTGGGAGGGCTCGGGCGGCTGCGGGGACTGCAGTTCGATCCCCGGCACCACATGCTGC
>PVKN010011075.1:10336-22119 GCA_004027915.1 Capromys pilorides
AAAAAAAAAAAAAAAAAAAAAAAAAAAAAAAAAAAAAAAAAAAAAAAAAAAAAAAAAAAAGAAACAGAATTGTCTGGGGCTGGGAGTGAGGGCAAAGAGCCCCTGGACACTGTGATGCTCAGCCCTCGAAAGAGACAAGGGTATGGCCATGGTATTAAACTCCATGGGGAGGGCAATAAGGCAACCACAGAGAAATACAGAGTCAGAGGCTGGCATACAGCAGGCAAACACAGGTCATTCCAAGCGGACAAGAAGATGAAACAGAGTCTAAAGAAGCTGACACACCTGGGCACACTCCTGGATTAGAAACCACCTGACGCGTTCCTCTACGGCCCCACCAAAGCAACTGCCTGGTCTTGCCCTGTCCCTCTGCTGGGAGGCTCCACTACTGCCATCCCCAAAAGCAGTCAAGGGCAAATGGATTCACCTTTCAAAAACCAGAATCAAAGAAGCTGGCTTCTTGATTCCTCTAGACATGGAGAATTACAGGTTTTCAAAACTCACTATGTAAGAAACATGCCCTATTGACACTGCGGTCACCTGATGTGGCTGGGGGGGCCTAGCCAGTGCTACCCAAGGCACTGCTGCTCCCATCCCGAGGCTGCAGTCTGCACTGCTCCTCACGTGGCCTCCACTAACCGTGGGGCCAGCTGCACTGCGGCCGTGCTCCAGGACCTGAGAGGAGCCCGCCTCCTCTTCTCTCTGGCTAGGGGTCCGTCTCCAGGCCAAAGCACATGCCTCGCAGCTATAGAACAGCAGGATCAGCCTGGCCACAGCTCTGCCCACAGAGACCCCCCATAGCCCTTCCCATGGTTCCCGCTAACCCTGAAGCCCCTGTGTACCAGAGACATGAGTCAGACCACACCAGTCCCCACTCTCCTGGCCCACTATACACCACTGCACTTCACTCACTGGTCCTAATCATTCCAGAAACTGCTTACACAGCCCACAAGGCCCCAGGTCCCCACCTCCCTCTCAGGAAAGTCCCGTCCTGCCGCTGCCCCAGAGCTGTCATGGCTCAGCTCAAACTGCTCTTCCCTCAATACCCTTCTAACACTGCCCTGAGGGGCACTGCTTCTAAACGTGGCTCTGCCACTTACAGTATGACCTTAAACAAATGACTGGGCCTTTTCTACATCCTTAAAATGGGATAGTTATGGCACCCTCCCTCCTGCTGGAGGTTCAAGATCTTCATACAGGAGGAGCACTGCACACAATACCTGATACACAATAACAGCCCAGAACCACTGGCAAGGAAGTGTGTGATGCCTTCCGGCTGCCCCTGTATTTAACAGCCTGTCCTGCAACACTTAATTACTTTCCAAAAAGCATGGCCACTTCCTGTCCACTCAAGTGATCTTGCTCCTCAGCCTCCCTGCATGAGAAAGCAAGCCCTGAACCAGTGCTTGGCTTCTCCATCCCTTTCACCACACTCAGGCAGAGCCCTCAGGGTCAACTCAGTGAAACTTGGGCCTCCCCACTTCAGACCTTGGCCAGAATTAATACCTAGGATCCCAGGAGGAAAAGTTAGTAAGACTCACTGGTCATATGCCTAGACCTGCCAGGGTACCTGGCGCTCACAAACGAGCCGCAGCCACAAAAGAAGGGCACAGTGGCCTCTCACTCTCACCTCTGGGTGGCGGTCCAGGTCACTCAGGGGTAAGCCGTACTGCAGGATCAGCTGCCGGGCCTGGGGAGGAAGGAGAAACCTCCTGTTACCATGTGCTCCTTCTCAGATCTCATCCTGCTCTGCCAAGAGGTAAGGGACACAGCCCCACAAACAGCAAAACCCCTGCCAAGGCTTAAACTTAACCCTGGGAGACGGAAAAGGAAAACAGCACACAGCAAAGCCCATGTTTCCCTGTTACGTGAAGAGCCAACTCCACACTGCTTCTAACAGTGCTGTGGCCTAAAACTTCTGGCAATGCATGTTCCAAATTTTTTTCTAAGATAAGAACGAAATCCACAAAAATTCAGAAAAATTAAGAACAATGTAAAATAGAACAAAAAAAAAATTTTGAAGATAACTGACAGCACTGGCAAGGCCACACTTTAAGGAAAAAATAAGGAAGTACAACTCAGAAGAGTATTCAGAGGCACGGTTTCTGGAATGGGTTAAGTGAAGAACATGAAAATTTCTAACACCAGACTAGGAGAGTCCTAACTTCTGAGAAAAGCACCGTTTATTTCAGAGACAGGCCCCACAGGTGGCCCCAAGCTTTCCTGGGCTATGAGAGGCACTATGTTCCCACCAGCAAGAAAAGAACCAGAGAGGGCTGGCCAAATGCTCAGTGGATTACAGCGCCTGCTTGGGCAGATGCATCGGCCCAGGGTTCAATCCCAGGAGAGCCAGGCTGGCACGGCGGCACTGAAACAGAGATTAAGCATGGGCATGGGGGTACCCACCTGTAATCCCAGCGCTTGGCAGGCTGAAAACAAGAGAATCACTAGGAATATGATCTATGTAGTGAAACCCTGTAGACCCTTACTAAAATATACAAAATAAAGAAAAGAACCAGAGAAAGAAAGGGAGAGGGGAGGGAAGGTGAGAAGAGGGTTAGGGGAGGAGGAGGAAGGAAGAATACAGAGAGAAAGGAAGGGAGAAAGAAAACGTGGGGAAGGATGAGATGACCAAGGCAAGCCCTCTCAGCAAATATCTGCAATCTAAGAATAAAACCCTCAACAAAAGGCCCACCTTGAGCTTAGCAGACTAAGCGCCTGCGTAGGCAAGCACAGGGACCAGGACTAGACGCCTGGCGCCACACACTATGCTGGCCCCACCCCTGGGCATGCTGAGCTGCCTAGAGACCAGAGGTAGTGGTGCACACCTATAATCCCTGCTCTGGGGAGGCTGAAAACAAGAGGATCATTAGGAGTGTGAACTACATAATGCATAGTGGGACCTTGTACCAAATACATCATTTAAAAAGCCCAACCTTGGCACATGAGATTTGTGAGGGGCATTTCAGATCTGTTATAACTCATGTTATGATATACACCTTTCTTTGTTCCAAGAATATTTTATGGCTTTATTAATCAAAGATACGCTGCAACTTTTGTTACTGTACATCAGTGCGGAAGATCACATTTACTCATCAAGAAATATTGGTACTTTCACATACATACACACACAAAATAAAACACTATGTGTAGGATTTGCTAAGTGTAAGTCTTATTTGGGATTCCAAGACAAACTTAAAATTTAAAGGACAATGTGAGCCTTAGGGGGCCAGCCAGATAGCTCAGGAGGCTAAAGTGCCTGCTTAGGCAGATGCAGAGACTGGGGTTCTATCCCCAGCACCACAAGCCATGCCAGTCCCGCCCCTGGGCATGCTAAGATGTGATTGAGACTGGGCATGGTGGCATATGCCTGTAATCCCTATACTTGGGAGACTGAAAACAGGAGGATCATTATGAATGATTCTGGCAAGCACAGGATCCTGAGTTCAACCACCGGCTACCACTACCACTCAGGAGGCTGAAACAGGAAGATCTCAATTTCATTATCTAGCCTGGGCTACCTAATGAGATGCTGACTCCAAAAATAAAAAATAATAATAGTAATAAAGTAAAAAACAGGGCCAGCTTAGCAACACAGCATCTGCCTGGCAAGCATGAGGTCCTGAGTTCAATTCTTTGTACCAAATAACAATTTTTAAAACCTCATGATTTCACAATTAAAGAGAAATATACAATAAAGGGGAAAATAAAAGTACGAACAGTTCATGTAGGAACTGACAATCCAATGCAATCATCTGTACTTTCTTATTTAAAGCAGAACTTCAATATCCAAGCCAACTGAATGAAACTGGCCTGCTTAATTAGGAAACTGTTGCTTCCCTTATTCTGATTTCGTGGAAGGTCAGATAACTCATTTTCAGTTTTGTGCCAAACACTGAGAGGAAACAGCTTTAGAAACCCTGCCAGCCTCTTGGTCTTGGACTTCCAGCCCTCAAAATTAGGACACAATGCATCTGGTTTGGAAGCTGCTCAGCTGGTAAACACCCTGGGCTCCACAGCACTGCAGGGTCACAACCCATCCCCGGCTGGGTCAGCACCACGCAGCCACAGGTGCTCAAGCCATGCCCTGGGCCCCAGCTGTCTCCAGGCTGTGAGCTGTGGAGTCTCCTGAAGGTGCAGCAGATGCGCTGCACCCCCTTTTGGCTGGAGGCCAGAAAGTGTATGGCGCGGGAAAGCGTAAGAGCAGTCTGGGCTCCTGGAGACAGGAAGCAGCGCCTGCTGCTCCCGCAGCTGTGTCCTCCCAACAGTGGCACACGCTGGCTAGCTAAGTGGTCTTCTGTTCCCATAAATTTCACAATTAAACCTGAAAATGCTGCATTTTCCTTTTTTAGCACGTAACTGAGGTGGGAATGAAAGCAGAGCGAATAATAAAAGCTGACGTGGGCTTACACCAGACCTAGCTTGCAAATGCTTTATTCTTCTCTTTCAGAAAGGCTTCTTTTGTTGTTGTTGTTGTTGAGACAGGATCTCCCTATGCAGTCCACTCTGGCCTTGAGCTCACATCCTAGCCCAGGCTGGTCCCCAATTTACAACAATCCTCCTGTCTCAGCTTCCCCAATGCTATCTTGCAAAAGCCTTTAAAGGGAAAATCTACTCAAATTATTTAAATCCTTCTAGATTTACTTGTTTTAAAAGTAGCACAACGGGGCCAGCCAGATAACTCAGCATACTGGAAGTTCAATCCCCAGCGTGGTGGCAGCGTGGTGTGCCAGCCCTGCCCCCGGAGACCACTGAGACTGGGCATGGTGGTGCAGGCCTACAATCCTAGGACTTAAGAGGCTAAAAACAGGAAGGATCACCAGGAGTCTGATCTGTGTAGTGAGACCTTGTACACCCTGTAGACCCTGTTCTAAATTCATTAAAAAATAATAATAAATAGTGCAATGATCTAGGTATGGTGGCCCATGCCAGTAATCCCAGCATTTCAAAGGCTGAAGCAGGAGGACTGCTGTGAGTTCCAGGCCAGCATGAGCTACACTGTGACCTCAAGTCCAGCCTGAGATCCTGGCAAGACCCTGTCTCCAAAAACGAACAAATTTTAAAAAGTAAGACAAATGGATTTTCACTTACTTTCAACCATTTCAGGAGACCCTATTTGGCAAAGCATAACCCAAAGTAAGTTTAGCACAGTAAGGAGAATAACTAGACAAGTGAATTTTTAAACCCTGAGAACTTCAAGTGACTCCACCTAATTAACTGGAATTGGCCAGCATCTTCTAGCCAAAAGGCTTGGTTATCAATCACAATTAAAAAAGAGACTATTCTTCTTAAAAACAAAAAGCAGCACAAACTCTAAAGATAGCAATTTGAGGGCTGGCAAGATAGCTCAGTGGTCTAAAGCACCTGCTTAGACAACCGCAGGGACCGTGGTTCAATCCCCAGCACCACACGCTGCGCCAGCTCCACACCCCCACCACCCCCACCCCCCCGCAGGCTGAGCCAGCCATAACATAAACGAATAAGTAAATAAATAAGTAAACTAAAAAAAAGAGAGAGAGATAGCAATTTGAATAGCTCAGCTCTCTCAAAACCACTTTAGAGCCGGCCTGATAGCTCAGCAGACTAATGCACCTGCTTGGGCAGAGCACAGCGGCCGGGGTTCAATCCCTCACATGCCATGCTGGCCCTCTGGAGCACAGAGACAGCAACTGAGACTGGGTGTGGTGGTGTGCACCTGTAATCCCAGTGCTTGGGAGGCTGAAAACAGGAGAATCACTGAGTCTGATCTATGTAGTGAGACCCTGTAGACCTTGTCCTAAAAAAAAGAAAAACACTTTAAAACTACAACAGAACTTTTCTTAAGGGTATAAATCTGGCAAAACAAAACACCAATAAACCTAAAAGCTGGGATGTGATGGTTAACACTGGCTGTTAACTTCCCTGGACTGCAGGCTGCCTGGAAACCCCCACCAAGCACACTTCTGGGCATCTATGAGGGGACTCCAGAGAAGACTGGCTCGTGGGTCATCCAGGTTCACGCAGGCGCTCATGCTAGGCTCGCTCCGCACCTCAGGAGGTGTGAAGGGCTTTGCTCTGCAGTCAGCGGAGGACTCCAGACTCCCACTCTTCAGTCTTTGGATGCAGGTCTCCGGAGGCCTCCAGGGTGCTGCTCGCCTCAAACTGGGGCTACATCACTGATCCTCCAGACCTGAGCCTTCCAGCTTTTTGAACAAAGCAGCCAACTACTAGTTTCCCTTGTTTTTCAGCCTGCAGACAGCCACTGTGGGTCAGTACAGCCCCTGGCCATGTGAGTCAATCTGCAAAGGCCCTCTTATGAGTAATGTAGCCTACTAGACACTCTGATGGACAAAGGTAAGCAGCAGAAATGAGAGGATGGACTAGGCCGGCGCTGGAGACAGCCATGAAGCAATCAAACCATCATGGAACTCCCCACAATTCAGGAAGCAGAGCTTTAAACAAACACCACCTAACACTGGTGTAAGTCTACTTAAGACCAGAATGCTCCCAAGCAGCATGCTGATTCTTAAAAAAGGGAAAATGGCTGGCTTTAGGACTAGCTTGCCAACCACAGCTGGGGACAAGAGCACTTTCTTGCTACCTAGCAGCTCCCCTGAAATTCAGAGGCTTACAAGGAAACAGATCTGTAATTCTCATGATCCTGTGGATGGACCAGAAGTCCCTGCAAGCAGGTACTAGTGTCGCCGGCCCCACTCCCTGCCTGTAACCACCCTCCACAGTGATTCTCCTCCCCCGGCCACCTGGTAGCCCAATATTCCAATCCCAAGAGAGGCCAAGCCCCTGTGCAAAAGCACTTTTCAAAGCTGGTGGCACAGCCTATAATGCCAGGCCCTGACAGACCAAGGCAGAAGGGTCACAAGTCCAAGTCCTATCTGGGCAATTAAACAAGATCTTGTCTCAAGAATAAAAACAAAAAAAGCTGGGAGCCAGGCCTACTGGCACATCCATACCTGCAATCCCAGCATTCTGAGGGGCTGGACAACTTACCCTGTCCTATACTAAAATTTAAAAGTTTTTAAAAGCAAAGGGCTGGGGAGGAGACTACAAAGGTGCTTGGCACAAAGGCTCTGGTTTCAATCGCCAGCACTGAAAAAAGTTTTGAAGCCTCTGCTGCCATGTTGCTGGGCCAGGGCTCACCCTAAAAGAAGGTCACTGAAGGTGTATGGATTGGAGAAGATTAAAAACACATGTCACACAAAGGATCACATAGCACAATGGTACAACGCACGCTAGCAAATTAAAAACCAGACACACAGAGATGCCTTCAGAATTTCAAAGACATTTGAAATAGAATTCTCTAGAGAATCAAAGGACAGACTGAGTCATCTCCACTCCTTCCTCAATATCCACTCTTATTTCCTTACCTCTCCCGATCCTTACTGGCTCCACTGCTTTCCTCCTCCAGTTCCTATTATTTATGATGAAAGGACATTAGATGTCTAATCAGAACACTCTGCCTGCTTTACTAACACCTTACCTACTTTCTTCTAGCCTGCATTTTTCACCTGTAAGTGCAGGTAAGACTCTTCCCTGAGGACACCGGATGATCACGTAGGAGTTCTCTACAGTGCTGAACTCGTCCACTGAAGTCTACGCAGAACGAATAGATGAGACATCCACAGCTCGCTGCCCAAGAACGACCATCTGCCTAGGAGCTCCTCTCCTGTGCCTGGCTCGCCCCCTAGAGCACTCTGATGTGCATCACAGCCTACAACCATGAACCTGAGCAAAAGCCGAGACGTGGACGGGAAAGCAGGACGTACCTGGAAGGAGGTGGGGATACAGACGACGCTCAGGTTCTCCTCCTTCACTCTTTCAGCTGTGAAGACACAAGGCAGAGCAGTGATTTTTCACTCTTGTCCCTTTGTTCAGATTGCATCCCTCCCCAGACACAGGAGAAAATCAGAGGCAGGTGCAGTAAGAACCAAGGAGGCAAGTGCGAGCTTAGTACTCACTACTGCTATGGGCCTGGGGACAGGTTAAGAACTTCGTATAAATGAGCTGGTTTCATCCTAACAACCCAAGAGATAAGTTCAGATTATCACCCTGAGTGGATGATAATCTGAAGCGCTGAGTGGAAAAGTACGTAGCTTGGTAGTAACTGGAAGGTGTAAGAGGTAGGGCTGGAATATGATCTTAGGCACCTCAGCTTTACAGTCTTATTAACCACTACCTTAGGCTACCTTTTCCAAGACAGTTTCAACTTTACTTTTGTATTTAATAAAAGTACAATAATTTGTAGATTCCAAAGGATAGTTATGGGCTGGGCATGGTGGCGCACACCTATAATCCCAGCACTTGAGAGGCTGAGGCAGGAGGATCAGCACGAGCTCGAGACCAGCCTGGGTTACAAAGGTGAGCTCAAGGCCAAGCTGAACTGCAGAACGAGACCCTGTCTCAAAAAGATCGGGGAAAAAAAAAAGATAGTTAGAAGGGGAAGTTATTTATTCATTTTTTTTTTGTTTTGTTTATTTGTTTTTTGAAGAACCAGGGATTGAACTCAGGCCCTTCTACTGAGCTATCTCCCCAGCCCATTTGTTCATTTTGGATCTGCTTATTTATTCACTCCAGAAGTTTAATTTTTTAAAAATGTCTTAAGCTGACCATAGTGACACATGTAATTCAAGCCAGCAGGGAGGCTGAGGCAAGTGGATCACAAGTTCAAGGCCAGCCTGGGGTACACAGCAAGCCTTGTTTTCAAAGAAACAAAAATAAATAAATAGGGGCCAGCGAGACGGTTCAGTGGTCTAAAGCGCCTGCTTAGGAAAGCTCAGGCAACTGCAGGGACTGCGGTTCGATCCCCGGCACCACATGCTGCGCCAGCCGCCACCACCAGGGCAGGCTGAGCCAGCCACAAAATAAATAAAATAAAGAAACAAACAAACACAACAAGCAAACAAATAAATAAATAAAATTTAAAAATAAATAAATAAATAAACAAACAAACATTATGTCAGAAAGAAAAAAAAAAAAAACTCTTAAAATTTCAAGTCCTTCTTACGTGCACCCTGGAAAGTGTAGGTGCCATTCTCACAAAGTCCACACAGTGAATCCCACACCCTAAAATTCTCCACATACTTAGTTAAGTAGAAAGGTACACAGCACTGCATACAGTTCCTGCCTGGCCTTACACAGGCTCCCAGAAGCTTTCACATCAACAACCAGTTCTCAGTGACCAGGTAAACCTGAATTCTGCCTCCTAGGCCCTGCCCCCTGGCACCTAGATGACTCAAGTATTAAAGTAAACCTTTCCTCTGGGCTTTGTTTTCACAAAGAGCAGGGCAGCAGAACCTGTTGGGCAGCCACAAGGCTGATTGGTCCTATCTCTTTCCTAAACAGAGACAAGCCAACCAAGTGCAGCCTACTCCAACCCCAGACCTAGTCCAGGATCATGGACAGGGTAAACCCCCTCTGATCTCAACCTGCCTGTGAGGAACCCACAGGCTCCACCGAAGGCCTGAGACCAAAAGACAGAGCATGAAGGGAGTGCAGCCCCACCTGACTGAAATCCTGCTGGCCCTCCTCTACACCACTCTTCCCCCGCCCCCCTACCACCATGTCTATGACAGCAGGTCAGTGCTGCGTTCCACCACCTCCACCACCATCAACCACCTCAGCAGCTGAACAGAGTAAGAAAAGGCAAAATTAACCCCAAAGTTGGCTGAAGGGATCCAAGGATCCCTCTTCTCTGAGAAAAGCAGAAACACCCTAATAACCTCGGACAAGCAGTCTGCTCCCCTGCTCTGCACTGCTGGAGCCAAACCACACCCATCTCCCCACACTGCTACTGTGTGAAGCAGGCAGGCTGAGAACTTACCGATTTGCTGCACAGCGTGGACAATTGTAGAACCACTTCCGATTCCCAGCACTTGGTTATTCTGCCAAAAAAAGAAAAGGAAACAATTAATACCATGCTCTATTCCATGTTATCCTTTTCCTAGAGCTACAAAATTATTAACAGCAATTCACCAAGGTCAGTGCAAAGTCAGCCCTATGCCTCTATTGCGACCTACAGCCACTGAACCTCAAAGCTATACTTTACGCTGACAGCCAGTGGGCCCTTACTGAACAGAGCCCTCACGCTTTCCTTGCTGACACTGTCAATGTGGACACTCACTCCCTACATTCCTATTTTTTTTTTTAGTACTGGGGATCAAACTCAGGACCTCGTGCTTCCCAGGCAGGTGCATATGCCATCAAGTCATTTCCCCGGCCCTCACCCCCTACACTCTGCCAAACATAGGCTCAATTAAACCTTATAGCAACTTCAAGGGGCCGGGGAGATAGCTCAGAGGCACAGGTGCCTGCCGGGCAAGTGCAAGGTCCCAAGTTTGATCCCCAGTTCCTCAAAATAAATAAACAAACCATATAGCAACTTCAGAGAGGCAGCTAAACTCTAGAAGGTTCCTGGCCAACCCCAGTGATAGTTTTGTTTCGCTTTTGTTTTTTTTAAAGAAAGAGCCCAGGGAGCTAAGGAGATAGCTCAGGGGCACAAGTGCCTGCCTGGCAAGTGCAAAGTCCTGAGTTTGAACCCCGTTCTGTAAAAAAAAAAAAAAAAAAGCACAGTGAGAGTTTAAAGAGCCCAGAAAAGACAACTGCCTGGGTGAGTGTGGAAGCTGGGGTTCCTGGCTTCCGTCCCTTTCCATACAAGCTTTCCATTTAGAAGGGGCAAAGCACCTTCAAGTTGGTAACAGCACAGAAAACCTCAGGGACACATGAGGCCCATCCAGAGAAGGCCACAGACGATGTCTGACGTAAGTAACCTCAAGGCAGTAAGACATGTCAGCATCTGTCCCAGTAAGGGAAAGGGGATGCTTGTTCACATAAGCCTGCCTCAAAGCAAGTAAAAGCTTAGCAAGGAACAGAAGCTAAAGTCTTCACCCCAACAAGGATGTGCAACAGTTGGAGAGTACTCCCTGGGCACAGAGGACAAGAAACACATGTCGCAGTACTGACCCTGCAATCTTAGGAAAGGGCGAATGATTCTATGAGCAGAGCAGTCAACTGCAGAGAATAAAGCAAGGCCAGGGATTACCAAATAGAAACTAATAGGACCATGCCCAGCTGCGGCAGTATATCTAAAATAAAGGTGGCAGCTAACATTACACACCAACCAGAGGACTTATGAATAGTAATGTAAAGACATATCTCACAAAAATCTCCCATGACCTACAGACCCAATACTTTAGTATTAATTCAACATTGTAAGAAAAACTGAAATAAGCAATGTGTCACTGGGTTATCTTTTCAATAGAATGCTAGAACCTGCCTGTATTATCTAACCACACAAGAGTGCACACTGCTTGACAGACTTAACCTTACGGAAAATTTTTATCAGAGCATAGAATTCTGGTCCAAAGTATCAGAAGGGGCCCTGGGAAGTGGGGTTCCACACAGCCCATCACACACAAATGGCTCAATTGTTTAGTGACCACATGTCCCAGGCAACTCTGCGGGGTTTAAAGATCATTGAGCACTCGGGCTCTCTACTCACATGCAGAGTTCAAAGAAACTTGGATTTTAAAAAAAGGGCCAACCAAATAGCCAGTGGATTAAAGCACCTGGAAGCAGGGCCAGGGGCAAGCAGGCGCAGGGGACAGGGATTAGATCCCCAGGCCTGAGGTGCAATGCTGGCCCCACCCCTGGGGCACATTGAAATAGCAATGGAGACTGGGTGTGGTGGCACACCTATAATCCCAGCTCTTGGGAGGCTATAAACAGGTGGATCACTAAGAGTCCGATCTAGTAGTGAGATCCTGAACACCCAGTATACCCTTCCCTAA
>PVKN010011076.1:0-22027 GCA_004027915.1 Capromys pilorides
ATGTATCATGAGAATTTTCAGTTATTTAAATGTCTATTTTGGGTATTTTAAGTAGGCCTCATCTACTTTGGAATTTTTAATGAAATACAGAAGAAAAAAACTGAATGAATTTAGAAGACATTAATAGAGAATTTTGAAGCAAGAATTTCATCCTAGATATGGGAAAGGAGGTTTTAAAAAGAATTAAGAAGGGGCTGGGGAGATAGCTGGCAAGTGCAAGATCATGAGTTTGAACCCAGGTCCCACAAAAAAAAAAAAAAAGAATTAAGAAATGTCATATTCATATACCCACTGTCCACAATTAAAATTATAATTAATTATAATTATGGACGTGCCAATTTTTAAAAGAATAAAAATTCACTCCTCTATCAAGCACAAGAGAAGTTAACAGTGTTACATGTTAATTCTGATAGTTTCTCAAATGTATAATCAACCTGATATTTTTGCATTAGAGGGGAAACTGACAAAAGTATTTAAAACCAATGCAGCAACATTTTGTTTTGTATACATAGAACAGTATGTGTTACATTGATAAAGTCGGGCTGGGGAGATAGCTTGGCAGTCTAAGAGTCTGCCTGGCAAGCACAAGGACCCAGGTTCAATATCTGGTACCACATGCCATGCCAGCCCCAGTGCCATGCCAGCCACCAAGACTGAGTGTGGTGGCACACACCTGTAACCTTAGCACTGGGGAGACTGAGACAAGAGGATCACTTCAGTCTTAGCTGCATAGGGAGACCTGTACCAATAAAAAAAGTTTAAAAAATTGGTAAAGTCACTATGCTCACTAGTGATTTCCAGCTTAGTATACAGTTTGCTAAATACAATCATTACATCCTAAGAATTATGAGGGATCTTGGAAACATCCCAGAGTCTCTCGTGTGTGTGTGTGTGTGTGTTTGTGCGTGTGTGTGAATCCCTATAGGAATCCTGAGGGCTGGTCAAACAGGTCAGTAGATTAAAGCACCTGCAAGCAGGCCCAGGACCCAGGGTTCAATCCTCGGGCCTGCTGCTCTGGCCCTGCCCCTGGGGCATGCTGAGGCAGCAATTGATACTGGGTATGGTGGTGCACACCTATAATCCCAGCTCTTGGGAGGCTATAAACAGGCGGATCATGAGTCCGATCTAGTAGTGAGACCCTGAATACCCTGTAGACCCTTCCCTAAAATACAAAAAAAAAAATACAGTTTCTGGGTCAGATATGGTGGTGCACACCTGTAATCCCAGCACTCTGCAAGGCCGAGACAAAAGGATTATAAATTTGAAGCCCAATGGGGCAACATAGTAAGACCCTATCTCTCTAAAAGAAAATGCAGACACAGACAGTGGCTCCGTGGGGAGACTGAATTTCTTCCACATTCTGTTCCAGATGTTGCCCAGGTGTTCCTCACATGGGGCAACCAGATATGACAGGAGTTGCACCAGACCCTTACACTCCCCAGTCTGTGGGCCCGCTCTCTTACTGTTTTCTTAAGAAGGTGCCACCTTAGGCAAAAGCATTTAGATTTCATTTGTAACTCGTCATATTTGGAAGAAGCAAAACCAAGCAGGCATTCCAAATTGTCTATCTGTATAACTGAGTTCTTCAACCCAAATATAGAGATTTTCAGTCATTTTTGCTTAGTGCCACCTTGCTGCTTTGAGCTTTGCATTCTCTCGGGTCACTTAAAAAATATCAGATCAAATCAGAAACACTGGGCTGGGAGATAGCTCAGTAGAATAAGCATTAGCCTGGCAAGCGCAAAGGCTTGAGTTCAATCCCCAATTCCAGGAAAAAAAAAAAAAAATCAAATCAAATCAGAAACATTTCCATTGCAAATCCCCTAAAAATGTTTTATCTGATCTTGTGCATAATACACATACTTTAAAAAAGAAAACGTGCATACCTTCAAAATAATCACAAAAAGATCATCCTGGGGACTACTGTCCCAGTTGGGAAATAAAATATTACAGGACCTCAGAGGCCGCCCTTTCTCATCATATCCTCCATCATGTCTCCGGCTGGAGACCACCACTAACTGGTATTCTGTGATAATCTCTTAATTTTCTTTGTAGTTTTGCCATCTATGTATGTATCCCCAAACACTGTATTTAGTTTCACATACTTCTGGACTTTCCTTGAATAGCACCATACTGTGTACTGTGAGCATTCCTTTGGGTCCTGGTTTTATCATTTGATACTACGTTCAGAAGATGCACCCATCTCAAAGCATTGTATTTGTTTAAGAAACACACTGATTATACACCAGCCACTCTTCTAAGCATGTCACAAATAATAACCGATTTAACCTTCCTAACAATTCAATCAGGCAGAAGCTATCAATTTTCTTGATGCACAGATTTGGAAACTAAGCTTAATAAATAAATAAAGCCCGAGATCATACACTAAGTGGCCGAAGCTGAAGCTGCACTCACAAAACTCTTACTCTTAACCACTGTATGAATGTGAACGCCTCTTCACATTCATATACTATAGATTCATTGTCTACACGTCTCAGGAAAAGAAGAACAGTGTCATTTTTAAAACTGAGTTATCCTTGCAAGCAGGAGCCTAGAAGATGTCACATACCCACCATACCGCTGGCCTTACAAAAGAAACTGAAAATGCATGTGTAGCAGTCTCAGTGACCACCGTTACCCAAGCAGCAGTTCACCATACCAATGAACATTTGAAAGCTCATGGCCGCCACTTGGAGCACCTCTTACAGAGACCAAACAGGTAATCTGTCTGAATCTCATGATTACTTAATAAATTTAGCATGAAAATATTTATGTAAGTTTTTCTTTAAGTATGTATACATTTTGGGGGCAGATATAGACAGATATACATTCATTTTTCACTTCTAATAGTATCCCAGGATCCCAGTGAATAAACAGAACAGAATGTGCTCGTGCGATCTAATTTTGATGGGTGTTCGGGTGTTTTCTAGATTTTTACCAAACATGCTTCTTTCAACATTTTTGTCCATGTTTCTTAAAATCCATGGGGAAGAACCCTTTCCAAGATCAAGCCTTTGCTGTATAACTGATCTGCTCAAGAAGTAATTTTATTTTTTTTAATATAGCACAGTGATGATGAATATTTTATTTATTTATTTATTTATTTTTATTTGTTTATTTTTTAATATATTATGGCTGGCTCAGCCTGCCCTGGGGGTGGGGCTGGCACAGCACGTGGTACTGGGGATCAAACCGAGGTCCCTGCGGTTGCCTAAGCTTGCCTAAGCAGGTGCTTTAGACCCCTGAGCCATCTTGCCGGCCCCTCAAGAAGTAAGTTTAAAATAAAAGAACTTCAGATTCAAAACTCATATATTAGGAAACTGCAAAACAAAAACATATCTGAAAGTATAGGTCAGGAACAGGTTAGAAGGCCTTTTAAATGTCACGCTGAGAAGTCTAAACTTTTTCTGTGGGTATCAATAAACCACAAGTGATTTTTACAGCAGGCAAACTTGAGCTCATTCATCCAGTCATTTATTGAGTATCCCTTTAGAGCCTTCCAAGTCTAGGTGGGGGGGGGGGGGTAAAAGGAGTAATAGGGAGGTGCATATATTAAAAAATCTAAATGTTAAGATAGAGACCAAAAATTCCATTGAAAATAAAGTGTGAAAGATACAAGACTGACACAACTTCTCTTCCTTCCCTTCTTTCTTTCTTCCTTTCTTTTTTTCCGGTACCAGGGATAGACCTCTGGACCTTACACTTGCCAGGCAGTCTGCAACTTCTAGCTAATAAAATTCTGTGAGCTTCCCTGTAAAGAACTTCCAGGCCAAGCGAGCAGGGTGCAGAAGCCTTTGGCTATAGCAATTAGAAAGTAAATGACAAAGGAGCATTTTAAAGGTGAAATATTTAGAATGAAAACCCCTATGAAAGTAAATGTACATACTGTTCCAACATAGTCTAGATTTCAGTTGCTTTACATACAGAATGCAAAAATAAAGGCTCTTGGATTAAGAGCAGTGGAACACAGAGCTAAGACAGTGACAGATAATGATCTGGCCAAACGGCAAGAAAAACAAACCAGAACTAAACAAAGAAGGAAACGTGTCCCCACCTAGCCATGTAAATGGGCTGCCAAGTGTTCCCGGACACCTAAACCCTGGGGGCGCGCAGGGCCGCAGGGGCAGCCCCTCTGCTGAGCCGGGAGGAGGAGGTGGCTGCTGCTCCTGTCCACTCAGCTGTTTCCTCTGACTCGCGTTTTCTGTAAACCCTCCTCTCGGAATCCTTTGACAATGACTCACATGGCAATAAGGCTACTCAGCAATACCACAGGCCTCCACAATAGACGCTGCGTGGGAGGCAAGCCGCTTGGTGGACCGCCTGGTGGACCGTGGTTAGGACCAGCGTTTTCCTTTCTGCATTCTGGGAGGATGTGCTCTTCAGCCACATTTTTCCCTCAGAACACTGCCCCGGCAGGAGATGCTTAGTGCATAGATTTCTGAAGGACGCAATGATCCAAGAGTGGCTCTTTGATCAGAATGAAACTAAAAACAATAGAATGAAAAACAGGGTCATCATCACACCTACAGAAAAAACAACTTTATACCGGGGTGAAATTAAGAGATCAGAAAGTAAAAAAGCTCAAACTAATATTTTCCAACCTTTCACTAAGAGCAAGGACTAAAACCACATGTTTTGAAGGTCTTGCACTTTGTTTTTATTAGAAGTCACAATTCTATTGATACTGATGAGTCATTCACATCAGCGGAAACCAAGAACTTCCATCAACATCGTGCTGCACCCAGTCGCTGCGGCTTTTTCTTTATTACTGGTCAAAGCTGCTTTAGAAGGCTTATCAAAGCTACAGGGGAGAAAAGAAAGGAGGATTCTTTGGTGTGCGCAAAGCATTCCTTTCCCTGGCTGGGCTCATCTTTCTTCATCAAACTTCTCCAGAGATTTTTAAGATGATTTGAGCAACTTGTGTCTACAGAAGGAAGTTTATGTAGAAACCTCAGAAAAGCACATTTCACACTTTCCGATGAAAATAACTAAAGCTGAACTCTGAAAACAAACAGTGAAACCAGCTCAGAAAGTACATGGTGGCTTAAGTAACTGGAGGCTCTGTGCTTTGCTTTTGTTTTTGTTTTTCTTAACCTTAACAACATGCAAGGGATACAAACAAAAGCTATAACCATCAGGGGCTAGAGGCACATCATGCTCACCCTCCGCCCCTTCCCTACTCAGAGCCTGGCTGCTTCCCGCAGGCCAAGTGGGTCAGGTTTCAGTGACATCTAGGAAGCCCAAGCTGGAGGTTTAGGAAAGTTCTACTGGTGCTGAGAAGGGACACTAGCCTGCTCCCTTTCCTTTTGTACCAGCCGTTTTCCCCTTTGAGATTCCCACAGCATATGATGAAGTAAATCTGTTTTCCCCAGGCATTTCCAGATATTCTTTGTGCAAGTTTCTACAAGGGCAGAATTTTGCCCAACTTCTTATCCTGTAACCAGAAGGCAACAGAGAGAAGGCAGCCAGCTTGGCAGGGACCCCAGATCCGAGAGCGGCCTCTCAGTGCTGATCCAGCCGGTGCCCTCAAGGTTGGTACCGCTACTGCGGGCAGTGCACAGCGCGGCCGCCTGAGCGCTGCAACGGCTGCTGCGTGAGTCAGCAGGTGCTTCTGGTGGGAAACTGCTGACACGCTGAAATGCTCCTGCACACACACACACACACACACACACACACACACATACGGTGCACACACCCACCGGCAAAAACAAAAACAGGCTTCATGCAAATACATGCACAGGAACCTCTCTACCCTCGCAGTTCCTATTCTCCACGGGAAGACCGACACGGTAATCTATACCAGAGCCCCAGAAGAAGTAACAACTAGTAATAACTGATGGTGGTAATAAATAAACAACTCGCTCTCTCGGTGCATGTGGAACAGCTGCACTCAAATCTCATGAGCCGGTTAATTTTAACTGGCTGTAATTTTAACTAGATTTAACTGCTTTTCCTCCCTTCTGAAAAATCAAAACAGTTGCCATCTCGACCACAAGAACTGGTAACAGGCAAGCACAGTTCCTGTTTTTCAGAAGGGAGTTACGTTCAAAGCCACGATGTCAAATGCTGAACCTAGGCAGAAATTAAAAATTCATGGCTCAGTGTGGGAGCCCTAAACCTGCACACTAATTCAGGTCCCGCAAACATGCAGAGACCACATGACACACTTTGTCCTACATGTCTTCTGTCGATGTCATCTCATGTAATACCAGATCCCAAACACCCAGAGAACTGGTTTGGAACCCAGAAACAGGGTCACACCCAGGAGCTAATGTCCCAGGGCAGTCCACGACACATTTCTAACTTAAAATATGAGAAATTAAGTCTGCAGTTTGTAGAGGTGAAGATCACACTATGAGGAGAGCTCTAGAGCCAATGAAAGGAAAGCCCCTTCTTGACTGTGAGGAAACATCTAAGTCATTGAGGACGAGACTGGCTTTCTAAGTGAGACTTCGGTGCTTCATCTTCAGTTTCGCTCTGATTCTTCAATACAGTTTAAAGGGTTAATTTCACTAGAAAATTCATGGTGTCCTCTTAGGCAGAAAGTATCATGGGAAAACTGTTCCATCTGTCACTTAAGGAGTACAAGTGCAAGGTCTGGCGTTCCATCCCCAGTGTTGTAAAAAAAAAGGAGCACAGAATTTTTTCTGATTTAAAGAAACTAATCAACAGTTGGATAAGAAAAAAGAAAGGGAATTATAATGAGGGGTCGCTAGGGAGAGGCAGACAGAAAAAACGTGAGAGAAAGGAAGACACAGCCGTAACAAAACTATGAAGACAAAGGAAAATTCATGCTAGCACAGGGACCCTCAGGGGAAGGTGCTCTCTCAGGAGAAGAGGCCTCCCACACCTGCGTATGGCAGCCGAGCCACACCAGACAAGTTTCACATTCTGGCACTAGATGGCGCCATCAACCCAACATAGCATGGTTGCTTGAAGGGTGTAGTGGGGGAGGGGAGCAGGGAAGGCAGCTCAGACTTCTCACCTGGGTGTTTACCATGCAACATTATCTAAAGGGATCGCAGCCTCATTGGTCAACTTTTCCTGATGCCTCATGTCACCACCACGCTAACAGTAGGTAGCATACCAGTAATTGCAGTAGAGAGGTGAGGTAGGAGCTGGTGTTTTTGTTGTTGTTTTGTTTTTTATAAGATTCAATACACAAAGATAGCAGGGGATTTCTGAGTCATGGCCACTGACTGACAGAAATTCCCAGTCACAGAGCAAGAGGCTTCCTCCAGGGCTGGGGAGATGGCTCAGCGGTCTAAAGCACCTACTTAGGCAAGCTTAGGCAACAGCAGGACCACATGCTGTGCCAGCCCCATCCCCAGGGCAGGCTGAGCCAGTCACAACATAAATAGTTTATTAAAAAAAAAAAAAAGAGGCTTCCTCCAAAAGTTTCGTTTAAATGTTACGTAACTCACTGCCTTGCTAGATAGGCTAACATTCTAAGCTCCAATCCAGGGCTGCCAAGAGGAAGGTGACACCACTAACAGATATTATTAAAAATCATTTACCTTTTATATTTTTAAAAAACTTTTTAAATCTTCTATTTATTTGGTACAGGATCTCGCCACACAGCCAGGACTCATAGTGATCCTCCTGTCTCAGCCTCCCCAGCAACCACACTCGATTTCAGTAGCTAGCACTGCACGCCTGGGGTTCAAGTATGGTATGTGGTACCAGGGATCAAACCCGGGTCCTTGCGCATGACAGTCAGGCACTTAGGCCACTGAGCTATCTCCCCAACCCTTGATTTTTATATTCTTAATATGACGGAAATTCATATCCTCTTGCCGACTTGTCTATATTCTCTGTCCAGGCTTAGGCTAAGAAAGACTCACTCCATTCCAGAGCGTACCCCTTTGACCTGGTTAGTCCGTGAAGCTCTGTTATGCCCATCTTCAGGGTTCTGCTTCTTGGGCTTTGTCTCCTATTAATACACTGATGCCTCAGAAAAAGAATGCACAATGTGTTCTCAGTTCGTTATGTCCTAGCCAAATTATGCTCCTAAAATCCTTTTCTGAGATTGATTTGAGGATGCGAGGAAAGGAAATATGGGTACTTGGTGGCCAAAAGCAGCAGTGTGCAAAGCAAAAAAGAAAGGAGAGGGGAAAAAGGAGGAGAACTGACAGTCAACTTGCCTTCCTTCTTTAGGATTCAGACACGGAAGGCCCATCACACCCGCTGCTGATCTTCCCAGAATGATATATCAAAAGTAAGCGTTAACTCAAGGTACGGCTGCATTTTCCTCTTGCTGAATGGGTAATACTACCTTTCACAGTTAATTTCATTTTTTTTTTCAGTTTGACTCTTCAGGGCATATTCATTTGCATAATATGGAATCTTGAACCCATGTACATATTCTACAAATCAATGCAAGTAATTCTCACACTAAATCAGCAGCTTTAATTTAAGCTCATCATTGTTTGCATAGAAATCTTTATGCACTCATCTGCTTGATTTTTTTAATCACTTAAAACCTCCAACACTGACACACTAAGTATCTCCCCATTTAGCCAGCTCCAAAATGTGAACTAAATACTGAAAAAGCACAGTGCATTCATACACTTTACTAGCTCCAAGCTGAGCTTCCAACATGCTGAATGTTCAAGGAGGACCTCACAGCGACACCTCCTGAGTAGAGATTACAAGTTCGTGTCCAGCGTGGGCAGAGGGAAGCTGAGTCAGCACCCTAAATAGTGACGTTGTGAAGGGAGGTGACTAGGGGCACTGCCAAACCAACTGCCTGGCTGAGTCCTTTAAAATCATTCAACTTTCAGCTGAGAGTTGCAACATCCTAATCTGGCAAGATAATCTTTTCCTGAAATTGACTAGAATGAGAACAAAGGTTGCCTACACGTATCTATTACAGGTAGCTAACATTTCCAATTAGGAGTTTTAATGGAATTGGTACCAATTGAAATTCTTCCTCCAGGGTGGAATACTCTACCTATTAGAATAGTTGCCTTCACATTTTCCCTATCACTGAAAGACAAGAGGGAAAGCCAACACACTTCTTCACCTAATGAGAGAGTTAAAGAGTCTGAGTTACAGATAAACACAGGAGATGGGGCCATGGATTAATGTCCCATGCCTAGTTCATCTTTTGCTTTTCCATACTGCCGCGTCTACCTTTTAACACCTGAATGGACACTAACCTCTGAGGAATGCAATTATGAGACAGTAAGTCATGTCAGTGACAACACACATTCACTCAGGTTCCCCAAGAAACTGTTTTTCAATTTTGCCCTTCAGATCACTACCAACATAATGTCCGATATTTCAGGATGGGTTGGCATCTATCTTCCTTTCCAAGATCTGCTACCACCTTTCCAAGACCTGCTACCAAGGGCTCCAACTTCAAATGAAGGCGAAAAGGAAAGCGTTCGGCACAACGTGGGGTTGTCAGTACAGGCTCTGGCATCAGACATTCAGCGTCCAATCCCATCTCTACCACTCCTATTTTAGGTGACATTTGTGCTTCAGCATCTGATGATCATGCTTTGCTTTGGATACCTATGAGGATCACATGACTTCATGTGAACAATACATACGGGAAGCCCTCGAGGCTGGTTAATTAACACTGAAGAAGGAAAAAAAACGGGGATCGTAGTGTGTGATATAATCAATTGGATTTATACAAGTACTGCGAACATTACTGAAGTAAGCTTTGAGAAAGGTCTAAACAGTTATTCTCATCTGCAGAGAATGTTATTCTTGTTCTGGAGTAAGTGGGGACTTCAGACAGCAGATAGACTTACATCTTCACAAAGGGCCTTGGCTAGATGGCACACACATCGGCTGATGAAAGGGACTCTGTGCCTCTTCGAATCATTCAAATGTGGGCAAATGGCCCTAAATATGTTAGGTTGAAATTGTAACTTGCATTTTTCCTAAGTATGGAAATGAACAGTATTTTTGGCAATTAGCAATTCTATTTTTAGCAGGCTCCAAAGACACAGGTAAAGAAATCAATTCTGGACTCTGTATACAAGAACCATTATTTGCTAAAATGGCCTGAGAGGTTATATCAAGGCTTATGCAACACTGCAAAGGGCCAATGACAGTAGTAAATTAATAGGGTTAGGCAGTTGGAGGAAAAAGTGACCCTCAAGCTTCAGACTGGCCCTGAATCAATCTCATACCACACTTCCTAGGAGTGGAGGCTTCCCCAGCCTCACAGTCAGGTCAGCCCCACCCCATATCTATACCTGGTGATACACGGGATAGACAGCTATCCTTTGCATAAGTTTAATGAGCTGCTTTTAACTGGTTTATGTCATCTTTCTACTAAAAGCTGTGATTCACGTGGGCAGAAGCCTCAATTGCATTTGCTCCACCTTAGCACTGTGGACATTTGTCACACAAGAGTTACTTGATATACTTGTGTAATGGATGAGTGAGGCATCTGCCTCCAAAGAACAGTGTTTCTGGACACCTGGTTCATTTCGTAAGCATCTGTAAGTCTCCTATTTAGAAGAATATGGGCTAGGAATAAAGTAAATTTCCCAATACTGTATGGATACTGTAGTATAAAGAAATCTGCTGAGCTTGCACACTGTCCGTCTTCCTACTTGTGGAATGAGAACACACCAGGCTGGCATCTCCTAACCCTAAGCTCCAAAGTGAAGCTCTAACTCCTCTATGGACTGGGCTTCGGAGACTCCCGAGGAAGCTCCTGGAGCATCTGTCACCTTAGAGTGACAGAAGAGACAGGCAAGAAGATGGAGCAAGAGTTGAGCATGGGGGTCTCGAACACCTTAAAGCCTTCTTTGAAGGTACCTGAAGAGAGACGGTACATAGCCCAGCCAGGGGCTCAGGAACAACAGGAAGAGGATGACAAGAAGTAGGAGGCTCGGAAAGCAGAGGACTCAAGTGCTTGGGAGAGAAGATGAAGGCTGCCACAGGATAGGAGGGAGCTGGTAACCACGTGCTGCAGCCCTCAGGAAAGGGATAAAAAGGTCAAGTAGAAAAACCACACATCTTTGAACCAAGGGATAATTCATTAATAGGCTAAGGAACAAAAGAGAGTGAACCAGGAGACCATGCTGGAGAAGCAGTGACTGTGATGCTGCCGCTGGGAGGCCACAGTGGCCTTCTGGCCATCACTCCAGTGAGCAGAATGAACTGGTACAGGAGATGCTTTCAGACTGGGAGATGTATTATTCTGGGGCAAGAAAACTGTCAAAGAAAAACAAAAGCAAAATTCCTACCTGACTGTGAGGTAGGGCTGGTAGTAGGACCAGGTTCCATTTACATATCCTTTACAGACGAAATGGCCCTCACAAAGGACAGGATAGTGAGATTCTGAGCATTCTTCCCACTTCAAGGAAGCAGCATACTGATATATGATTCAAGTTTCAGTTGTGCATAGACTGACATTCAAAACTAACAAAAGGGAGAAAAAAAGGGGGGGAATGCAAAGGAGGATCTTGAATTGGCAAATATTTTTTTACTAAATACCTTCCAGAACAACCCCACCCCACCTCGCAAAAAAAAAAAAAAAAAAAAAGGAAGAAAAAAAGAAAACAGTTTAGTTTATAGCAAGTTTCAATTTGGACTTGAACAATTTGCAAATATTGACATAAAATTTAAAGCTAGAAGAGCACCAGGCTATGTACTGTTACTGATACTACAAGTTCTTCTCCCTTGGGGCCGTAGCCTTCCCTAACCCGAAGACCCCACTCTGGAAATCTTCTTGATCTGCTTTACCTAAGAAATTCCAGTTTCTGCACCAAGCCCTAACTGTTGAACTTTGAGGGCCGCCACTAGGGTCATATGTCACTGGGGCTTATTCAATATCCAGACAGAGAAAACAGGAACAGGGAGGCACATGAACAGTCTGTTGCCTAAATTGCCAATGTGGACACATACATTATATGTTGTAATGCTCCCTGTTTCCCATAAGTGAGAGCAGGTACTATATTGTCCGTATATGATGGCCCTTCACCTTGCCAGACAGTGCTAATTACCATGACCAACTCCAGGCTGGATTATGTATACATGGCGGGGAAACAGCCCTTACAAGTCACATTCAGACAAAGTTCTGATTAATGCCATCTAATTCTGCAGAATGGACACAATGCCTACTTTACAGGGTGGCTCTGAGGAGTCAGTGAGATACATACAGATAAGGTAGTTAGGACTGCCTGGTACATGAGCACATTCAATAAATCCAATCTTTTACTTTAGACAGTGTTCTCAGATGTAAAACTCATATAGAAGTCTTCAGGCATTAGACAAGTTACCATGTGGCCAGTCACAGAGAAATAGAAGGGAGTGGCTGAAAAGCAGTGGATTATTTACCAGTAGCAGATAACACTCTGCTCATGGCATTAATTATTTGGTCTTTCCTGTTGAAGTCTCTGTTAAGAGGGGCTAGTCCCCAAGTGAGGCTCAGCATAGATTTGGCTTGATTCAGAGTTTTGTTTGTCTTCAATTTACTTGAGAGTTGCGAGCATTCCTTTGGTACATACTCTCAAATCATCCTCTATGCATGTGCCAAGCCTTTAGAAAATAGCTAAATACCTAATTATTAAACAATAAGACATTTTATTCATATTCAGTAATAGAAGACAAGCTATCTCCAGGTCTAGATTTATACATGTTTGCATCCAATATTTTAAAAAAAATTGAGGCAAAATTTTAACACGGGAATGCTGCATAAAAATCTAGGTATTCAGCTTGAAAAAAACTGAACACTATGGCAACACAAAGCCAGCATTCCCACCAGTTCCCGTTTGGCAACAGGAGACAATGACTGAAGCGGTGTAGTGGTTGCCTGCTGCTCCCCATCCTACCCTCTCCTCACCAGGGCCAGACACTTAATTACCATAGGATGCAGGGAAAAATGCAATCGAGGGGTGCATTGTGCAGGAATTACTAAGTATTTCATAGAAACAACAGCCCAACATAAACCAGGTGTGAGACCCTTTGGAGTGGAGCAGAGGAGGGGGCCATGTGTAGCTCTTAGGGTCACCTCCTCACCCCAGATCAGTGGTGAACCCAAGGCACATGTGCTGCAGGGGCTGTTTGCTATTACTGAAAGCTCTGACAGATTCTCGGTCACTGCCCTAACAGCAAGATGTTTATTCACGTAGGTCCAGTATTCTCCCATTCATTCAACAATCAAGTTAGGATTTTTGCAATAGCCCTCCCCAAGCCGGAAAGCTGGAGTTCAAAGATTAGATCAGTGGAGCCATGCATAGTGGAGCTCAAGAGCCCCTGGGCCCTCTTCCTTGTTAAGGTTGGATCTACAACACTGACACTAAGTGAGAGTTAATCCAAATAAAATTAAACTGCCCCCAACAATACAGATTGGCCAGAGTCCCTTTGTTGGGATCACAGGAGCCTCGATTACAAATTCTGAAGCACAGCTCACAAGTGCTAATGAATAACCAAACGCTGGGCCATACAGACAGTGGGCCGAGGAGTGAAGGGCTGGCCTAGGAGAGACTTGAACGTGAACCTGACCATCTGGCTCTCTGTGACTCACTTTGATCACAAAATGAATTGCAACAAATTGAAGAGCACATGGCTAGAGTTAATTGTCTCATCTGTAATCTGAACCTACTTTTAAGCAGTTATTATTACCCTCTATCAGGTGGAACCGTTTCCTACCATCATTCCAAAGTGCATTTTCCTGATGAACTGTAATGGATCATTAAATTCCATATCTGAATAACAATACTTTGCACTTATTCAGTGTCTTTCATCTGGGGATTTCAAGGCAGTTTGCAAATAATTAAGCCCCTCACACAGCAGCCAGAGGTGAGTGGCTGCAGGAGAATTGCCTGAAGATAGTGAGTCAAAGGGCATAACTCAATAGAAAGAGAATAAATGGCTTCCTCCCAGGCACTGTTAAGACTGAAAGCGAATTAGGGTTTCTTATTCACTCCCTCCTTTTTCTACCTCACCTCTCTTCTCCATGGCAGATTCTGACTTGCAACATACAAAAGATGGAAAAATAACTAACAAGGGTGTTCAGAATTTAGCTATGAGCCGGGACACACACATGAACCAGGGAAATGCATCGCTCCCTGTAACAGTGGCTTACAAGCTGCCAAGTGACATTTCAATCCACCTGCAGAATAGATAGATATCAGAAGGATTTACTCAACACATTTATGATTACCAAATGGCAAATCTGATGCCTTCCAAACGTCAGTGAAAATACTAAAGAGAAGTACTTGATTCCCTAGTTGTATATTCCATTTCTGACATCTGCCATCCCTCCCCCATTCGAAAAATATGGAAGTTTCAGGAATAGAAAACAAGATAGATGGGACAATCAATGTATTATTAAAAAAAAAAAGAAAAAGAAAAAGACCAGAACACCAGGAAAAAAAAAAAAATACATTGCAGCCGCTCAAAGTTTTGTGGTGAAATTACAAACTCCTGAAAAACTGAATTTATAATGGAAATGCTGACAGACCTTTCATTGGAGCAGTTTGAATGCAACACTGTAATTTAGCAATCTCTCTTACAGACTGAAGCCTAATTCTAACAAGATGTCATTTTGACTCACGTTTATTATTACCTTACAAGAATGAAAAATGCCGTTTACTTGAGAGCTGCCGAGTACCAGGGTGGGGCAATCTCACATTTTAAGTAAGACGCCCGCTGTCGCACCGAAATAGCCCTCTCCCGAGGAGGGGCGGCCCTTCATGCTCAGTCTCTTTCATGTCAGCCAGAGCCTGCGCCGCGCGACAAGCCTTTCCTACATGTTACATTTTAATGATCTGAGAAAACCGTTATCAGAGTTAACATCTCTAATTTTACTCTAAACAGACAAAAGCAAAAAATCTCATTAGGCATGGTCTCTGCCAAGGTTCCCACTAGGCAGGAAAGGATTTTTATCTAAAGTAATTACCCTTTTTACTTAAATACACTCAACAGATGAAATTTACACAGAGTGAGAGACCGCAGCCCTAGACAGCGAAGGTGAAAACCCAGGAACGCGGCGTCTCGCCGCCCGCGGGAGCAGTCTCTGCAGCTCCGTCTCGGCTGGGGTGGGTGCGGTGGGACACCTAGGTCCCCTCGGCCCCGGCAGCGGCCGGGTGCGCGGGCTGCGGGCGCATCACAGACCCGGCGAGGCAGCGGCAACGCCAAACTTCCCTCAAGTTGACAAACTGGCCTCTGCGCGAGGAGGACACTGAGGTTCCCGCAACCCGCGACCCCCGGCACCAGGGTCCTTCGCTCGCCCGGACACAAACACCCGGTCGGCCGTGCCGGCTTCCTAGGGAGGTCCAAGTTCCTGCAAATCCCAGGCCGGACCGAGGTTCCAGAGATGTTCCGCGAGCTGCTCCCGCGGGCATCCGGGAAGCCCAGGAGCGCCCTCTCGGCCCCGACCCGGCGGCACAGCACCCACCGGCCCAGGGACCTGCGCCCCAGCGCCGTGGGAATCTCGGCGTAGGCGAGTGAAGAACCCCGGGAGAAAGTCCTCTCTGGGGGTTCGGGGGGCCGGAGCCTGGAGGGTGCAGGGTGGGCGCGCGGCTCTTTGACTTCACGCGGGACCCCGGGAGGAGGGGGGCAGGTGTCCCTCTCGGAAGCCCGGGGCACCCCGGCTGGGCTCCGCGGGGCGCAGTCCGCAGCCCGATCGCGGGCCGGGCGGGGTTCAGCCCACCTGGGAGGCCCCCCGCACCGCCTCCTAAGACCCGAAACTTGAGCCCATGCCCGAGCCGTCCCGGCGGTCCCGGCCCCCCGGCGGCGGCGGCGGCGGCTGACAGCGGAGCCTCGGCAGAGGCGCGGCGGCCGGGGTCTCGCCGGAGCAGCCCCGGGCGCGGGCGCTCGAGCGGGCGAGGCCGCCCGGCCTGGCGCGGGGCCGGGGGCAGGGCCGCGGGTCTGACAGCTGCCGGCCGGCCGGGCCGCGCGCCTCCCCCAGCCCGCCCTCCGCGCCTGACTTATCACCCTCCGCTCCTCCTCCCCCTGCTGTTCCAAAACACCCGTCGACGCGAGCAAAATACAATGCCGCCTCGCCCGTCGTAAACAGCCGGGCGGGCAGCGCACCCTCGCGCGCGTCCGCCGGCTCCGCGCCCGCCCTCCCGGCTCCTAGAGAAGGTGTGGGCCGGGCCAGGCTCGGGGCCGGCGGCCGCCTCCCCCGCGCGCCCCGCAAACTTGCCCCGCGCCCCGCCCGGCGCCGGCCAGGGCCCGGGACTCACCTCGCCCGCGAACTTTGCGTCCTTCTGCGCCTCCTCTGCGCCGCGTCTTCCCAGCCCGGAGCCCCCTCCCAGCAGCCGGCGCGGTGGGCGGTTCGGGGGTCACCGAGAGCTCGCGGAGGGGACGCGCATCACATGGCAGCGCGATCCCAGCCCCCCAGGGTGCGGGAGGGGGAGGGGCGGGGGAGGGGAGCCGGGGAGAAAGCGCGGCGGTGGCGGAGCGAGCGGGCGGGCGGGCGGGCGGGCGGGAAGGCGGCGGGGCTCGCGTGGCGCTGCTGCGACCGCAGCCGAGGGTGTGCGGCCGCGCTGCAGCTGAGGCGGCGGCGGCGGCTCGGCTGTGTTTGCTCCGCGCCGCACCGCTCGCGCTCTCCCCGGAACGCCCACACTCTCAATCGCTACATTGTTGACATTCGGCGCTGACGTCACCCGCTCCCCATTCACAATAACTTTACGGGAGCCGGGCAGCGCACCTCCCCGGCCGCTGGGGCGCCGTACGCCGGGCGACTAGCGTAAGCGGCTCCGCGAACGGCGCTGGGGCACCGGCTGGGGGCGGGGGCGGACGCGCGCTCCGCCGATCGCGGGAAGGGGCGCGCCTTCCGTCTCCCCGCTTTGTGCGGCCACGCGGACAAGAGGGCCCGCTCCTCCCAGCCCTGCTGACCGCCCGCCTGGGCATGGCTTTGCAGGGTTTGTCAGACACCGGTTGCAGGCTATGGGGTCAGGGTGGTGCAGGGGGCTGGTGGGGCGCGCAGGGAGGGTGCCGGAGCCTAGGCACTGCACCGGGGGAGGCAGAACACACCGCCGAACCTGGGATTCCGAGGCTGTGTTCCCGGCCCCTGGAGGACAGAAAAGAATGCTCCGCAGACCCTCTGTGGGGTGGAGTACGCCGTGGGAGAGCTGTCCTCTACCCAGGACCAGTGCCCATGCCTGAAGCCTTCGCCTGGAGTGCCCTGGCCTGCCCCGCTGCGCAAGCCTCTAACCCCGTTTTAAGGTTTTGGAAAGAGCAAACTGTCCTTCCCCAGCTCCTTTGCGCGGCAGCCACTTTCTCCTGCCTTTCACTCTGGTTGTGTCACTGGCCCTTAAGACCATCCTGTGGCTGCCCCAGCAGGAGAAAGCGTGGTGGTGGTTAGGGCTTTAAAGTGAGCAATTAGAACTTAGGGTGAGTGTACACTCACAATAAATTAAGGTGTGTTAGTGTGCTGGTGCCTGCAGCTTTACCCCTTGCCAAGGCCAGGAAATTCTGCCATGTTTCCCTAAACACCTATAACTTGGCCCCCTTGTGTAAGGCAGTATTCCGTATTACTACATGTGGTGCTGATTTTTAATGAATATTATAAAACTTTGGCTCGCTCTACTGAGAGAAGGATCATAAATTCCCCCTGTAAAATGGGCGCTGGCATATGCTGAGGAAGCAGTGAAGCGTCGCCCTGGGAGCCTTGTGATATCATCCGAAGTGTTGCTTAAACCACCTTCATTCGAGGGCAGAGTTTTAAAAGGCCCCGTTAGGGATGTGTGTGAAAAGCTCAGCATTGGCCCAATGCAGGCTGAAGGTGCTGAGCTCTTTTTTTTTTTTTTCCTAAGAGCATTGCAGACCACTACCGCTGTATAGGTGAAGAACAAACACACTGGGAGATTTCCTCTGTCGGCCCTTCTGGTTTTCAGACAAGGAAAGGCTTAAAGCTAGGAGTTGCTTTGGGCTCCTGATTTCTGATGAGCCCCTTGGGACCCTCAGCTTCTGAGCTTACTGCCTGATCCTGCTGCAAGGACCGAACACGGATCCTTGGTTGTCCTGCCCTGGACACACCACGGTCATTTCTTGCATTCTTATGAGTGATTCTGCTTTTGCATCCCCATTTTGGAAATATCTATTGGTAAAATAACTTTCTGCATTTTACTAGCATCAGTGTACATATCTCTCCCAAATGGCAACCTTGAGAACATCCCTATGAAGATGTGCAGATTCATTGCTTTACAAGCAGGTCATGGTCGCCCTGCTGAGTGGAGTTGGAAGAATACAGCTGCGTCTTGATCTTGGCCTCTTATTTCTAGTCTAGTTAGATACTGCAAAGGCCTATAGGAATTTTCTGTTAGTTTGCTTATCTAAAGACTTGGCTTCTTTTGGACTGAAATTCTCAAGTATGAGATAGACAGCAAGAAGAGAGGGAAAGCACCCCACGCCCCTGTGATAGGGGTTGCATTAATGAGCCAGCTGAATTAGAACCTGTAAGGGCAGGTCCAGTTCTGTACTCATATATCTCTGTGGCTTTGTTAAGACAAAAATCTTAGCTCTTGAGGAGCTTGAAGAAGTCTAGAAGAGAGTTAATGCATTTTATTTTCAACGAAGGTGGGTTGTTTAAAATATATATTCAGAATCCTGTGAAATAAGAGTGATAAATCAAGCTCTGCTACAGAGGTGAGGCTGTGGACTGCCTCAGCAACCTTGCAGTGTTCCTGGTTATGGTGCTGCTCTGGCGCTATTAGTGTTTACAATGGGAAACAGATGCAGGCCTTTCATTCTGTGTGTAATCTGAGTAGAGGTCAATGTATTTCTCATACCTGGGCTACTCAACATTTTGATACACTTTATTTCTCTGCATAATTTCATGTGTATTTTGCACCAGAATATAGGCTTTCTCTGTGATGCATTTCTAAGTACACTACAGCTTCTAGGAATAATAACTTTATACCATGACCTTAAAGTTAATCAACTTTATTTCTAGAATTTCCTGATTTATTGTTGAAGATAAGGTATGTAGGAAACATAAAAAAGATAAGGAAAAGAAGACAAGAAAAAAAGGAGTTCTGGAGTCTTCCATTTTCATGCTCCCCTGAACTCTATAATGGTCCTTTTGGTGTTGAGTACAGTGGTTTTCTTTTGGCAAAGCAGTGGGCAGAATTTCAGTTGTGATGACTTGGCCGAACAAGACACAGTGAGGCAAAATTAATGTCCAGTGAAATTTGACAAAGGATAAGACAGTAGATGCTGAGAGGAAGGTCCAAACCAAGAGAAGCCAAGAAGTTGAAGAAAGTTCTAAGAAGAAGAGAGTTCTGCTCTCTGGGGTATGTTCTTTGGAATTCTCACTAGGGCCCATGAATTCAAAATCAGACGTCATGAAGTTTAAACCATCAGACCTCTGCTCGGTAATCCACATGTGAGGCTTTGGAGAATGGATAGGATTCGAATAGCTTTGAGTGGTGATTAGTTCAACAATTGTTGAATTACCTGTTATGTGTATGTGCTGCTCTGGGAGTTGGGATGTGATGGTGAACAAAACAAAGCATCTGACCTCATGGAATCCTCATTCTAGTGATGAGATCGGTATGAGGAGGGAGGAGGGAGACTACAATGAATCAAACACATACACACACACACACACACACACACACACACGCACACAGTCAAGTGTGTGCTGTAATGGCTAAAGGTGAAGTATCTTATTCATACCACTTGAATAGAGATGTGCATGCAACAACTGGGTAGTTGCTTTAGTTAAGAGAAAAGCTTTTCAGATATCAAGAAGAGCAAGTGCAAAGGCCCGGCAATGGGATAGACTCTGGGGTTGCTCCAGCAACAAGAACAGCAAAGAGGCCCCTGTGACCAGTGCAGAAAAGCAGGAAAGGAGAGTAGAAGGAGATGATGCCAGCAGGATGCCCAGCACGTTTTGTTTAAGCAAAATGAGAGACTATTTATAGAGGTTTGCAGAGAAGAAGATGACCTGGCCTTGACTCCTGAAGGATCGCTTCCTTTGCTAGATGGAGAAAAAGACAAGAACAGAACCAGGGAAGCCGGGCAGGAGGCTATTGAGATAGATAAGAGAAAGGTGATAGTGATTTGGACAAGAATAACCGATACAAATGAGACCTGAGTCCAAGTTCAAAGTAAATGATAAGGTTTATTGATCATTTAGTTGTGAAATATGAGAGAAGTTCAAGAAAATTCTGGATTTGGGGTTGAGCAGCTAACGGATAGATTCCATTTCATGAAATGAAGATGGCCACAAGAAGGAGTAAACATGGGCGAAAGCTCGGGATTTGGTTTTGCATGCAATAAATGTCAGATGTCTACCAGACATCTATGTGGGAAAGCTGGCCAAGTGGATAGATGTGGGAATGTGGAATCCAGGAGAGAGGTCCAGACTAGAGATATAAATCTGTGAGTCATCAACATGGAGCATTTGAGAACACAGGTGGAGAGGATAAAAGGCAAAAAGGGCTGAAGTTTAAGATCTGGCACACTCCAGTATGTAGGGACTGGGAAGATGAAGAAATGAGGACCATCTAGCCAAGAAGTCCAAGAAGCAGCAGCCAGTGAAAGGGGGAGGGAGAGTGCCACATCTTGGAAGCCAGTTGAAAGAGAATGTCATGAAAAGCTGGGAGTAATTAGCTGCACCAGTGCATTATGGGACTCATGAAATGAAGAATAGATCATTGGCTTTTATGTTTGGTGACCCAGAGGTTATGAATGTCATGGATGGAGGGATGGGAAAGGTGAATGATAGTTGGAGGGGATTTGAGAGGAGGTGGGAGGAAGTAAAGAACATAACACCTCATTGGAGAAGAGTAGTTGGGAAAGAGAAAATGGGAAAATGGCTAAAATGTGATGGAAAAAATTAGAGCTCGGGGTTGGAATGGTCTCATTGAGAAGTCTGTAAGAGTGATGGAAAAAACTAGATGCAGGCTTATAATCCCAGCTATTCAGGAGGCTGAGAAAGGAAGATCTAAAGCTTGAGGCCAGCCTCAGCAACTTGGCAAGACCCAGTCTCAAAAAGAACTTAGAATGTAGCTCAGTGGTAGAGGACCTTAGGTTTAATCTCTGGTCCACAAAAGAGAAGGAAGGGAAGGAAGGAGGGAGGGAGGGAGGGAGAAAGAAAGAAGAGCTCAGTGATGGCTCAAGATCTTCTGAAGCAAAGTCCTTGAATGGCAGCTAGAAGTTCAGGGCAAGGCCAGTTCATTCACAGGAACTAAAAGGAGGCAGTGAGGGTGGAGACTGGGACACCAGAAAGTGGTGGTGGGCAGTGTGAGGAGCCATGGTTGAGTGACCCTATTTTCTTATTGGACTAGAAAATGAGATCATCAGGCCGGCAAGATAGCTCAGCGGTCTAAAGCACCTGCTTAGGTAAGCTTAGGCAAAGTGCAGGGACTGTGGTTCGATCCCCAGTGCCACATGTTGCACCAGCCCCAAGTTGAGGGTGGGCTGAGCTGGCCACAAAAGGAGGAAGAGGAGGAGGAGGAAGAGGAAGATGAAGATGAAGACAAAGATGAAGAAAGGATATCATGAATGTATGGAGGTATGGCTCATTGTACCAAACTCACACATCCGTGGATTCCAACTTGGAAAGCACTGTTGTTTCTAGGGTGACTGGGACCATACAAAAACTTGAGTTCAAATTGTTAAACTTAGCTGGCAGCATTTTCTCACTGAAATACCCATCTCTTTTGTTTGTCTTCTCTCTGTCTCTCCAAAGATTGCCTCAGCGCACAGGAAGAATTCAGAGATAGTCTCTAAGAAGAAGCAATGTTTATTTTTTGTTTTGTTTTTTTGGGGACGGAAGATCAAACTTAGGGCCTTGTGCTTGCCAGGCACTTACGCCACTGAGCTATCTCCATGGCCGCCATGCCACAGTGTTCTTACACTGCTATTCATAGTGAGGGAGCCTAAGACCTGCTCCCACACTAGCGAGCCTCTATACCTAAACTCTTATGGGAAACAAATAACTCTTCAATATGCGTGACATGAGCATCTTTTATGCTGAGAGATAAAAAAGTTGCAAAACATTGGACCCTATCTTTGAGGAATGAGTGCAGATGCAACAGTTGACAAATACAATTATAAATTTAATTGACTTTGTAATTTTATTTTATTTATTATT
>PVKN010011077.1:0-21991 GCA_004027915.1 Capromys pilorides
AAAAAAAAAGCAAGCAAGCAATACTGGGGTCATCTAGACGATGGAATAACTAATCAATAATAAATAAGTCTACTCCCCTCCCATACACACTTTGTGGCCTGTGTCCCCTGGTCTTAGTCATCGATCTAATACACAAAGGACAAACCACAGGCACTGGCAGTGGGAGAAACGGCACTGCTCACCCATGCGACCAAGCCTCAGTGTTAAATGACATATGTATGTATATATATATATATATATATATATATATATATATATATATATATATATTTATCAGAACATGCCTGTGATGTGCGTGTTGAGTGTCTGGTGCGTGCGTGTAACCTATCTTGATATTTTTAAATCCCTTCCCTCTCTTTTTCTTTTCCTCCCTGTTCCCCTTCGTCCCCTGCCTTACTTCAAGATGCATATGGCCTGCATCACCCAGGATTTACCACACACATTATACTCCTCATCTTTGCTTTTTTCTTGGCTGTTTTTACCAGGCTTGCTATGTGACATCAGTATCATCAGAATGGAAAATGAAAAGATGACACACACACACTGCAATTGGCCGATTTTTGGAAAGAAATAGGTATAAAGCTGAGACTGGTCTCCCATGATCAGATTTAGCGATAACTATTTCTTAGCTTTGTGATCACGGCCTTGCCTAAACTCTGTTTCTCAGCTTTCTCGTCTGTGAATAATAAAAGTAATTAACCAGGAATATTGGGGGGGGGGTAACCGAACATCAGTGTAAAGTACTTAGCATGGTGTCCAGCACACGAGAAAAGCGCAATAAATATTAGCTATTCTTATACACAGACATAGATAATATATGAGGGAAGAAAGGACTTCAATTTTAAGTTTCTAAAGACACACAGTGGACAACTTTGGGAAGCAGGTACAAGTGACAATGTTTCTGGGCCTATGGGCTAGGATGAGTGACTCAGATAACTGATCAATAAGCCACTCCTAAGAGGCAAAAGGATCATCTTGTAAGATGAAAGTCACACCGAAAGATCAGCTCGCCAGTATCACTTGTTTTCTGCAAAGTTCAGGTCAGACAACCACCGCGGTAACACACACACACTTTCTTTCTAAAACTTTTCTCAGCATTTTTACAGTCACTGCAAAATCTAAGCACGAGTGGAACAAAGAGATTCTAAAGTCTAAGGTTTATGAAAGAGCTTTATGGGTTGGGCAGGGGACTAAAGCATCTGCTTAGGCAGGTATAGGGACGAGGGTTTGATCCCCAGTGTGCTGTGCTGGCCCTTCACGCAGGGCTCACTGAGATGGCCGGATTGAGACTGGGCGAGGTGGCACGTGCCTGTAATCCCAACGCTTGGGAGGCTGAAAATAGGAAGATCACTACGAGTCTGAGCTATATGTAGTGAGACCTGTAGACCGTGTACCAAACACATATAAAAAGTTTTATTATTAGATTGCTTTGATCTGAGAAATATGTTGTTTAAAGCACAGACATTCCCATTGCTCAGAAACTGTAGATGAATTAAACGTCTAGGACAAAATTCTAACATGTCACAGATTACTTTCCTATCCCTTGCTTTCTCTTTAATGGCTGATCAATTTATACTCACTGAGTGTGGTCTTCTTCTTACTGTGTTAACAAAGTTTTGTCACAATATTATGGATTGTGTCTAGTTGGCCCCGCAAAGCCTCATGCAGCAGCCATTGGGGCAGGCATCTAGAGGTCATGATCAATCCATGATCCAATGCTGGGATTATGGATATGAGTGCTACACCCACCCTGGGGCAGAGAGCCTGAGTACAGTGAAAGAAAGGGAGAGGGGCTGGCTCTCTACCCCTGCTCTTCCCTTTGCTCTTTACTGTTTTCCCCTGCCATGAGCTCCTGTCCTCTGCCATGTGCCACTCTGCCTTGGAGCCAGCCAAGTATGGACTGAAACCTCCACTATGAACTAATTCACTTTGGGTGTTGGGTATTTTGTCCCAGCCACAAGAGAGCAGACACTGAGACGGTCACTTTTTCTTCTTTTCACTGTGAGCTATTATTTGAGATACTGTGGCTAAGAGAAGCCTTTCAAGGCTTTTCGGACAAAGAAACATTACCTTCCTTTTTAAATATTTGATTGGACCAGTGCCTTTAAAATAGCAACGGTCTCTACAAGTCGCTAAATTTGCAGAATGTCTAATGACTCTGTCGCCTTGGGCAAATTTTTCCTTGGCAATTCCAGGTCCTTGGTTCTCTAAGGCCTCCTGTGACACTGTTGTTTGTCTGGTCCAAGGTTCTGAGCACCCATATGTCTCTAGGGAGACAGTCAGGAAGACACCACTGTCCACTCCAGTCCTGCTCTGGGTGTGACCAGGAGCTGCACACTCTGCATCTTGCCTCAGGGAGCAAGGGCACGCACGTGCGCACTGCGGCTCTTTGGTGTGCTGTTAAATCAAGAGCCCGAGGTTTCTGGAGTCATGATCTGAGTTTAAGACCTTCTAAAATTGGGCACGGTGGCCACTGGAAGACTGGGGTAGCAGGATCCCAAGTGGAAGTATAGCATGGGCAACAGAAAGATTTAAAAAATATTTCCAAAGGTGAGCAGGCCAGGGATGTAGCTCAGTGCCAAAGCCCTGGGTTTCATCCCCAGTACTGGGAAAAAACAGTAACAGTAACCACAACAAGACATTTTCCTGGGCTTCTCCTCTGATTGGCTTGTAACCTAGGAGGTCATTTATGGCTTTCAAACCTCATTCTGCATCTTTAAAATAGGTAAATAATACCTGTTTATGGGCCTATCGTGAGGACTAACATGCCTGCTATGCAAACCACCACCACTTAGGGATTATCTGACAACACATACTCAATAAAGTGTTTGCCTAATATTTTCATAATGTATGAAAGAATCGTGCACAGAAACAAAGCATATTTTTTTTTCCTTGTGACATTGACATTCTTAACGGTTGAATATATAAATGGGATACAGAACTAGGAAAGAAGTATCTAGATTGAGTCCAAGGTTTTTAAAGCAGCACCATCAAAAATTCTACTTTCAAGGTCTAAATTGAGTGTCTGGGGAATAAGAAATGAGGCTGCCTGGGCTTTACTTCCAGCGCCTGCTGAATTTGTCAGCCATCCTTGGTGTGGGTTCTCCTAAGCGCATTTCAACACGTGTGACAGGATGTAATTTCCTTCCCATTATATCTGCTAATGGTGACATCTGTTTTCATCTTTTAATTAAAACACATTGTTAATATGCAGACGAGATCTAACTATCATCTAAATAATGTAACACGTGTCGTAAATAAGTTTCATTTTTTATACCTGTGAAGGGAAGATCATAAAGGAACTAATTCAAATGCTACTGCCAATGGTGACAGCCAAGATTCCAGAAAATATTAGAGTTAACTTATACAAATGGATGTGGAACCTACAGTCCCACCACTGTTTAATCAACTCCACATAAGTTCTTTCTATCTCCATCATCAATGCTGAGAATAATCAGTATATTTTTAAAATTTACCAGTGTGCTATATTTAGATACTAAAAATGTGTCATAATAGCTCTCACTAATCACGGTATCCATCAAGCTAGGAATAGTCCATTGTGTCTTCTATAGTATCTCGTCATGTGTGAAAAATTTAGGACAGGGCCAGCCAGATAGCTCAGCAGACTAAAGTGCCTGCTTAGCCAGACACAGGGACCTGGGTTTGATCCCCATGTGCCGTGCCAGCCCCGCCTCCAGGGCACACTGAGACAGCGATTGAGACTGGGTGTGGTGGTGTGCGCGCCTGTAATCTCAACACTTGGGAGGCTGAAAACAGGAGGATCGCTATGAGTCTGATCTGTGTGCTGAGACCCTGTAGACACTGCAGATCTTGTACGAAATATATCGAGAGAGAGAGAGAGAGAGAGGACTTACAATGATATTGAGGCTCTTTGAATGCCATTACATTCGATAGATTAGGACAGGATATCTTGCACTCTCTATCACAATACTGAACCAATTAAATCAAACATGACACAAAGGCCAGTGAGATAACTCAGCAGACTAAGCGCCTGCTTAGGCAAGGAGGTACCACATGCTGCACCAGCCCCGCCCCTGGGCACACTAAGCTGGCCACCGAGACCTGGAGTGGTGGCGCACACCTATAATCCAGCATCAAGGAGGCTGAGAACAGGAGGATCACTATGAGTCTGAGATGCACAGTGAGATCCTGCACCAAATACATTTTTTTTAAAAAAATGACTGAATTTTAGTTTAATAACTTGATCAATTTTGTAGTCATTAGTCAATTAGTCATTAGGAAGATCTGGCTTTTGCCAGGGTGAGTGGGAAGCTACTGGAGAATAAGAAGGGAATTAGATGATTGGACTTTGATTCTCCTGGGATCTCTCTGGCTCCTGTGGTTGTTGTATAAGAAGGTAAGGAGGGTCAGCAGTTCAGAGGTCCTGATCAGAGCTTTGACCAGAGGAGTAAGAAAACACGTGTAAAGACTTATTTTCCTCCTCTGTCTTCCTTTATATCTTCCTATCCAGTCTAGAGAACTATGTGTTCATTTTCATGATGGTAACATGTTTTTAAAACTCAAATTCAGGCTTTGGTTTCCATTCCAGGCTGTGCTTCTTGTCAACAAAGATGAATACAGCCGAATTACAGCAATGCAGGAGTTCAACTTTCCCAGGTTGTAGAGACCCATGGAAAACTGTAGGGCAGATGCAGAGTGTGGCATTATTTCAGGTTGCAAAATGCATCATGTATTTGCTGTTCTCTTGGCATCAGGATGTCTTGCATCTGCCTAATTTCTAAAGCCTTATAGTCACTGCAGCATAAAGGTGGTGCTGGACTGATGTACCAAACCACTTCAAAATTCTCAACAAAGACTGGGCGTGGTGGCGCACACCTGTAATCCCGCACTTGGGGGGCTGAAAGCAGGAGGATCACTACAAGTCCAACTGGTGTAGTGAGACCTTGAAGACCCTGTACCGAATACATAAAAAAATTCTCACCAATTTTATTTATATTACACAGTGTGTAGTCAGGGAATCCCAACACACAGTAACCCTTTAGGTGGGAATTTATGGTAAGGGGGATCCTGCTTCTCATTTCTTGCTCCAGTGCCAAGGCCACAGGTCATAGCTTTTGAGTCTGTGATCCAAAGAAAGCCAAGAAGATATTAAATGGTTATTAGAGTGGAAGCTCTACACAGAAGAAAAACAGCTATCATTCTTTTTAAAATGTAATGATTTTTTTCTATTTGTTTTATATAGGCTTTGTCTTCCCAAGAGTAGTTACTCAACTGTGATGGGATATTCCAATAAAGTTAACTCCTTCAGATACATTGAATTCCTTTGTAGGCATAGCTTGTGAGTGTGTGTGTGTGTGTGTGTGTGTGCGTGTGTCTGTGTCTGTGTCTGTGTGTTGGAATCTTTTAGATGCTCCAGGTCTATATGTGAGTATAAGACAGCATTATGCCCCAATACATAGATCTGGAAGGAAGAAATTGAAAACTGGTTGAGAACTTACGGAAACATTCCATTAAGAAGCTGGCACTTATTTTGTTTGTGTTTCCTTGTGTGTTTTTGCTTTTATTTCTCCTAAACCTAAGAGAAAGCATCTACCTATGTATCAAACCCTTAGGAGACTAAAGAAAATGTCCTGCTGTCTCACCTGCAGGCAGCCCCTTCTCCAGGACCCAAGGAATCTCAATGAGGCACTTGGTTCACCACGTCTGGGAGGCCGGGTCTCAGGAAGTAGCAGCTAGTGACAGGTCCTCTATGTCACAAAGTGGCACAGAGTTTGGTTGGTACAGATCCTCCCAATTGTGTAGAAACAGCCACCCTATGGGCCGGCCTGATAGCTCAGCAGACTAAAGCACCTGCTTAGGCAGAGCACAGTGACCAGGGTTTGATTCCCCTCCCTGGCCTGCCATGCCAGCCCTGCCTGCGGGGTGTGCTGAGATGATGAATGAGACTCGGCATGGTGGTGCATGCCTGTAAGCCCAGCACTTGGGAAGCTGAAAACAGGAGGATTGCTACAAGTCTGATCTACATAGTGAGACCCTGCAGACCCTGTAGACCCTGTAGACTCTGTAGACCTTGTAGACCCTGCAGACCCTGCAGACCCTGTAGACCCTGCAGACCCTGTAGACCCTGTAGACCATGCAGACTCTGCAGGCCCTATAGGCATCATAGACCCTGCAGACCCTGAAGACCCTGTAGACCCTGCAGACCCTGTAGACCCTGAAGACCCTGTAGACCCTGCAGGCCCTATAGATCCTGCAGACCCTGTAGACCCTGCAGACCCTGTAGACCCTGCAGATCCTGTAGACCCTGTAGACCCTGAAGACTCTAGACCCTGTAGACCCTAAAAATCCTGTAGACCCTGTAGATGCTGTCCTAAATACGGAAGAAAAAAAAGAAAGAACGAAAAGCAAAGAAAAAAGAAACAGCCACCCTTGACAACTGAACCCGCAAAGCATTTTCTCAATACAGGGCAGATCTGCATGGAAGCTGATTTGTGCACTAGAACTAAACAAGCTCAGTGTGAGTGCAGGTGGGCAGCGAGGTGGCGCCTCACATTAGTTACTCACGCCCAGGTCCTGGCATGTGCAGTGTGTCTCCTGCCTATGAGTAACTCCATCTGCCTGGCTAGGCACACCGCTGGCTTGCTGCTGTGTGCATCCTGCTGCTCACCTTTCTATAGCATCCATGTGGAAAGACACCAGCAGGCTCTTCTAACCACATTCCCCACTCATCCCCCAGTGATCAGATCGCAGGTTTCATTTAGAGGTACCCTAAGCTGCAAGGATACATGGATAATTGTTGTTTTAGAGACAGATTTCTTTCAAGTCTCAGAGATTTCTGGGGTTTGTTTCAGCTTTGGGTATAGTATAGTGAAAAGAAGCGCAAAGGCATGCAACCCAGGTGAGACTGTTTTTGTAAATTCTATGAAACTTTGCTATTGTTTGAAGCGAAGCCACCCTCTCTCTTTTGCTCCAGAGTTTATAAAAGCCCAGAGGCAACGTGTTTCATCTGCAGCTCATGGTTGCCACTGTGGGGGGCCAGGACACTGCCATCAGATAGAAGCTGGGCTTTGAACAAAGGCTTGGACTGCACCTTGCTGTGGGATCGGGCCCAGACGACTTGCCCCACCCCTGCCTTATTTCAGTCATCATCTGCAAGCTGAGGAGAATCACTTCACCTCTTAAGAGTTAGGCTGACCCTGAGTACGTCTGGCACAGATTTTGTTCTCAGTGAATCTTCATTGTCTTTCCCCAATTGCCCTTTGGTCTGCTTCTTTTTCTGTTCCTCCACAAAGGGCAGGGAGGTGTCATGGGAACAGCTGTACAGTAAGATTCCTGGTTGGGGGTTGTGGTCATCATGTCGCACTTACTGACGAATGCATGTGACCCCCTGGCACTTGTGAACTGGCTTCTCTAAGTCTAGAAGAGTGACAAAGCTGACCACTTGGGGTCCCCACTCGTTAACTCATGAATGCCACAAATAATGATTTAAGCACCTACTACTCATCAGGTACTGTTTGAAGCACTGGTGACGGAAACCGAAGCAAAGCTAACCCACGGGCAACTTGCATTCTGGAAGACCGACAAGTGTGACCACCTAGCAAAAGAACATGTAATCCAGAAATACCAGTAAGTGCTAAGGGCTATGGAGACAAGGAAGAGAAGCTAGGGAGTGGAGAGTCAAGGTTCGGTAGGTAGATAGACAGGGAAGGTGGCGTTGCTGTGGAATTCTTCAGCGCATGGAGAAATAGACTTCTTCTCCACTGGGGAGAAGGCTTCTAACAGCAGCAGGAGTCAAGGCAAAAGCCAGCCAGAAAAGAGCCTGGTCGGGGAAGACAAAGCTTGTGTGGGGATTTAGTGTGTGCCTCTCCCAAGAGATTTGTATTTAAGCATCAATCCCCACTGTGGCAGAATTTGGAGGGCACCACCCTCTGGGTGGTAAGGAGGCTTAGATAAGTTTACATGTGAGGGGTTCCCTTGGTTCCCCCAAGAAGTTGTGTCCTTAAAGACAAGAAGAGAGACCAGAATGCCATCCCCATTGTGAGACAGTCAGTCAAGAAGTGGCCATCTGCAGGCCAGGAAGAGAACCATCACCAGGGAACTAAATTGGTGGCTGCCTCAGTCTTAGACCTTCCAGCTTCCAGAGCTGAGACACAGAGGCCCAGTCTCTGGTATTTTTTTTTTTTTAAACAGGTGTTCAAGAACACTAATACGCTGAATTTCTGTTTGTTGGTTGGCTGGTACTGGTAATCTAATTCAGGACTTTGCATGTTCCCAGCAGGCCCCACACCACTAAGCTGTGTCATTGGCCCTCACTGAATTTCTTAATGTGTAAAAGAGTGTGAGGGTTGGTTGTGTCAATGTAAAAAGTTCAGAAGCGTGGCTCAGCAACCGGACACGCTAGTGTGTACAGGACCCGCCCTAGGGCCGCCCACTGGTGGAAGGCGTACAGGGCGGATGGGGCAGGACAGCCTTGCTTCTGTTCCTCAGAGGGGCTCTAGACTTTGATTTCTGCCTGACAGACTCTCCACCTCTGCCTCAGCTCTTTCAGCTTCAGGCACAGGGTCTTGAGGTCTCCATCGTGTCCTCCTCAGCCTTCTGTTCTCAGTCTCCTGATACGGACTCCCTGGGGACACCTCAGGGAGCCCCAGGTCTTGGCCTGGGACCCTCATTCTCCAGTGCCCAGACGTCCTCTGCCTACTTCCTCATCCGGCTCTGTGGCTGACCACGGTGAGCCAATCCCTAATTTCTTACACATTTGTGTACCTTGTGTTATAGCTGCCTCTCTCGTAAAACACTGATTGAGTACAAGTATAAATAGCAACAGCCATTCCACAGTATTCATGTCCAATCTAAATGAAACCAAGTAAACAGCTTACTGCATTTTCTGGCACATACCAAAATTGCTTACTAAGTAGCAACAACTAATATAATTTTAAATTTTCACAAGTCATGTGGATTAATATATGAGCAAATTTTTAGGAATAATAGTTTTTAAAATCCTTAAGGCTTGCCAATGAATATTTAATATTGCCAAAAAAATAGGTCACACATAATTACATATGAACAAGCAGGTCACCTATTCACAAGGGACTGGGATAAATGATTATAAAAATTAATCTTTGGTGGCAACACAATATTAAAGAGGAAGCAAAATTGATTCTAGTATTTCCAGCCATTGCTTATTTGTTTTCTTCTTGTAGAAAGGTTTTATTGCTTTTTTTTTTTTCTATTTAGATGGATATTTTAAATCTAGTTTGCAATGAATGGCCTTCATGGTAGAATTCTATGAAAACAACCTTTACTTATGAAATAATAATTATTCTGAATTATTAGATATAGATTTATAATTTCCTTTGATGACTGTGCTATTTGCATAGCTGCAGAGAGAATTTCTAGAAAATGAGAATTACATATGGGGACTTAGGAACATCCTATATTTATTCTGTTCTTTGTGAAACAGAATAACAATTTTTTAAGCACAACAAGCATGGGATGGGAGAATGAACTTCCTTTACACCCCAGGCCATAAAAGGTAAGACATGGAATGTCAGGGGGTAGCGCCTCCTGCTCAGGATATCCTCCATTTTCTCTTTGGATTATTCTACCATTGGAGGGAGTCCCTACTCTTATCCTGTTTAAAAGTCTTTAAATGAGTACCTACAACTATGGTTTCCATTACCCTCACTTTCTCAGACCTCACACTTGAGGCACCAGTGCTGGTTACTGGATTGTGTTACTTAGCTCCAGAAATCAACTTACACCATTGGAAAGGGCTTACTGCTCACAGCCACAGCTGTCTACACGGGAGAAAGAGCCCACATATTGTATCTGTATTATCCTGTCCTGTCCTATCCCATCTGCCTCCTATCAGTTATCGTCCTACAGGTTGGCCTGCCCCTGGACACAATGTTTTACTCTAATGTAATCTTAACAAGTTCAATCTAAATTTTAGTATTTTTTTTTTTGCTTAAATTTCAAACAAAAGTTAAGATACACCAAGAAAGAAAAGAAAGAACTGTGGCTATCCGCTGCATAACACAACTTTTGATGTGGACAAACATGGTTTTGTAGGTAATTCACTTGTGTTTTAGAGCACGTTTGTGGCTCTGTTCCACTTGGGAGATGGTGTGTCAGAGGCAATGCTCTTTGCTCTCTTGTAAAAAATGACTTTCAGATAAGAAGCATTGTTTTGTGTCACTGACCCTTTCGGCAGTCTGCAGGTCTCTCCTCAGAATCATCTTTTTAAGTTTCCATCATGGAACCCAAGAGGCAGCGAGGAAACCCCTGCACTGAAAAGTTGCCAAAGCACTAAGTAAACAGATTTATGATTTGGTAACAGAAGTGGCCATTCGAAGTTCTTCTTTGCTTACACAGTAAGGCACTTTTCGAAAACATCATGCAGTACTGTAAAATGATCTTTTAAAAATTTATCAGCCAAAGGAACTGCCTGAATAGAGCTATATTTATAGATTCTCAGGCTTGCCCTAAAAGGAGACCATCATTCAGAGAAGTGAATTTCACAGACACAAAACAGGCTGTGCAATGCAGGCCACAGAGCTAACGCAGCCAAGAGCTGACTAGATGGTGCGTGAAGAGGCTGCTCCTCTTGGACAGCCATTTGGTCTGGACACTCTGGTGGACTCACCTCATGAAATTAAGTGTGGCAATTTTTCAGCACTGACACGCAATCAGATGCTTAGCACTACATTTCACAAGAAAGAAAAAAATGGTTGAGAAATGAATAATGAAGTTGGATGTGGAGACCCAAATCCATCACTTGGCATAAGGAGTATTTTTATCTCTATTGAGTTTTTGGCTTCAGTCCTGAACTCATCTCAGTAAAAATTCTTGTTGCTTTCAGTGTTGTTTTTTTCTTTATTCTGCTAGGCAGTGAATCTCCATTTTAACCTTCACGTCTGTATTCTGATTCCATTGAGATAAGTGTTTAGCTCTGGCAAGGATACGATTTGCATTTTTTTCTTGTCTGAAGAACCAGAGTGATTGGCACATCAAGAGACATTCAGAGTGACAACTGCTAGGACACAAAGGATGGGTTTCCAGTTTAAATTTCACAGGTGCTAAAAACAAACAAATACAAAAGGAATGGAGGACAAACTACAAACGCATTTCAAGAGCACGGATTTAAAGAAACACACCGAGGATTGCATATGATTTTCTTCATAGTCAGGGCTCTTAAATGCCACCCTGAATGTCCCCAAAGATACTTCCTCAGTTTTTCCCTTTTGAAGAATGGACAAAAGTAAATCCGGTTTTATGTTTTTTTGGAAAACAAGGAGATAACAAACAACGTGGCTTTCCATGACAGTGTGCTGTGTTTTTCTCACTTTAATACCCCACGTCGCTGCACACTGTAGAAGTTTAGGTGTTTGTTGAATGAATGTTGTTGAGTTTCTTAAATGGAAAGAAAATACAGCAAGAAATTTCCAGTAATTCATCTTCTGGCTGAATCACCTCGGAGCTAATCTACTGCAGAAGGGTGCCGGCACTGCCGTGCATGCTAGTGAGCAGCTGGGAGCTTCTTGGGAAGGATTCCTTTTTATTTATCTTTTCCACACCCTCCTGCCTTGCCTAGAATCGTGACTTCCTGCAGCAGGCACTACTCAAGCGCTGAATGGCTGACACTCATATATTTCTCCGCACTCTGTATGTCTATCTGATCCCTGCCCCAGTAGGCCTCACTCCCCAGAGCCCCTGGGCCTTGCTATCACCTCTTGAAATTCACGCAGTCTTCAGAACTACATGCAGAACCTACTTCCATTCTAAGATTGTCCCAGGTCCCTCCCTCTTTGACTCATCAAAGACTTGCATCTGTGTATCATTCATGTTGATGTTTTATGTATTTATATGCCGTTTGCAAAATTCCTTTGTCTCCCTGGAGGCATAGCATGGATTCCCTTTGTTTCCTTTGCAATTATATATTTTCAAAAAACTCCACAAATAGTGCTTCATGAATATTAAAATATGCACATAATTTAACAGAGATATTTAGTGATTAGAGGGATGGAGAGGTGCGACTTCATCTGAATTCTTTCTGATGCTTGAATCCCACCCACAACATTCTGAGAAGATTGACTGGAGGCTCTGGATGCACTTCGGGGGAGGGGGGACAACACGGACGGACAGGGACAAAGGAGCGCTTTCTGAGGCGTGCAGCCGATGCTTTCGATAAATTTCTGTGGGCGTTTTTCATGCCGAGTCCGTCCGCTCTGCCTGACTTTCTAGCTCCATGTCTGGCTTTGCCCTTTCGGCTCACTCAGAATAAACCGAATCCTTTTTCCCATCTGACATTTATTTAAATACTTGAAAACGCCTATCAGTTCTGTCCCCTCCAAATCTCCTTTTCCTCTGGCTCAGTCATTTATCATCCCGCACGGTTTTATGTCCCTTCCCCGTCCTAATTGCTCTCCCTGCGAGGCTTCAGCCCTCTACTCCATTATGCAAGCAATGCAGCCCAGACGGGAATCAATTATTTAGTCCCACCATTCCTTGTTCCACATAGTATATTTCCATTTATAGGTCTGTAGCACATTAGGTTCTTGTTAGGCACACAATTGACACCTATTAAAATTTACTCTCCACTAAAACGTCGGTGGCATTTTTACATTTCAAACAGCAAAAGGGCCCATGACTGTGTTCTTGTTTTTTTTCAGGCCAACACATGGAACTTTACTACACTATCCTACCTGGCAGATTTTATCTGGCTAGATAGGGCCACTCCCTCCATAATGGTAAGACTCTTTAGGAATGTGAATATCTAACTAACTCATTGTTCCTCAGAGATCTGTTCCCTGTGACTATTGGATATTCTCATTACAGGGTAGAAAGATATCCTGGTTTAGGTCTAGAACGTTCCTGCCAAACGCTAACGTGTTCGTTCAACCATTGAGCTTGTGGGAGGTGACTGGACTACAGGGAGGTTACAGCTGCCCTGATGCTGGGAGGCTGGGCCCCATGGGCCGTGAGCTGGAAGGGCACACACACCTCTTCCCCAGGCACTCTCCTTCTCTGTTTCCTGAGAGCCAGGATGTGAGGCGTTGTCTTCCTCGATGGCCCTTCGTGCTGTGTATGGACCACGCTCTCTCCGCCACTATGAGCCACAAATGACCTCTCCTCCCTTACGCCATAGAAGACAGCATACAGGTCCCGGAAGTGACGCGGTGACTAATCCAACAGACTTCCCGTAAATGCAACACAATAAATACTTTAAGCTTCACTGTCCACACAGTCTTTTTTATTTTCTTTTTCTGAAATACTTATTCACATGATTTTGTTTAATATGGGCTGGGGAGATAGCTCAGCAGAATAAGCGCTTGCCTGGCAAACACAGGGTCCTGAGTTCAATGCCCAGTACCGCAAATAATAATACTTTTATTTAATACATTTCTTTCTACACAAGATAAAATTAAAAATCTGTAACATTTTCAATTACACTAACATCAATAAATTATAAATTAACAAAACCTTTAGATTTGCTTTAAAAATCATTCATCAAATGCTACATTCCAGATTATCTAGGAAATTAAAGATGCACATTGCTACAAATCTGGCATCATAACTAAATTCTAACTTTTAAAAGTATAGAAAATGTCCCTCTCTTCCAAGTTCCACTCCAGAAATTTCTATTTGACCCTTCTCATAAGCCATTATGTTCACGACCTGCTACACACTGTTCCCAAATGAGGGAACGGAAAGCGCAAAGTTCAACAGAACTTGATGAGCGCTAAGCGGAACCGTTCGCAACAGCGCTGCGGGCCGCAGGGTCTAAGATGCATCCCTGTAGGGCAGCACTTCAGAACTCGGGACTAGCAATGAAATCAACTGGGAAACGGTTGAAGAATCTCCAAGCTGGTGGCCAAACCCCCCAAATCTAGTTCAGTGGGTATGGGGAGTGTCTCAGGGCTGTGTGGTCAGAAAGACACTCCAGGCGCGCTTTTGACTAAAACACAAGGTCTAGAACAGCACTTTCTTTTCTTCGTATCAATTTTAAACCTGCGTTTGAAGAGCGGCTTTCGTATTTTAATGACTAAACGCTGAGATCAGGAAGGCAAGTGTGATGGGCACAGTGCGCGGCGCCATAGGCTTCCTCTTGGAGCTACATACAGCTGGTTTAATTCATTTATTCCAACACCTCTCACCTCAACCACGCGTGTGCTCCTGGGACTCACACTTCTGTATCATTCATACTCAGAGGTCCATACCTGCTGGTCGCTGTTAGGATGCTAGAAATACCTCAGGTACTGCTGGATGTATACGGGATAGGCTGCATGGATTTTATAATATAGACTTCAATCTCTATTATAAAATAACCCAAGAATTTTCCATGTAGGTGAACTCCTACGTAATCTCCTGCCCCCATCATATTCTCACTATCTACTGCCGGGCATACAATAGCTAAGCAAGTATGTGAACTATATAAATAATAGGGCAAAATTATTCATAGGGTGATAAAAGAGAAAATGGGAAGGTCTCTGAAACTGTTTTTTATTTTATTTTATTTTATGTATTTAGTACAGGATCTACAGGGGCTCACTACACAGATAGGACTCACAGTGATCCTCCTGTGTTCAGCCTCCCAAGCGCTGGGATTACAGGTGTGCCACCATGCCCAGTCTCAGTTGCCATCTCAGCGCACCCCAGGGGTGGGGCCAGCACAGCACGCCAGGGATCGAATCCCAGTCCCTGTATCTGCCTATGCAGATACTTTAATCTGCTCAGCTCTCTGGCCAGCCCTGAAACTTCTGATATCGTGATGAAAGTATAAATATGTTTTCCAGGGAACAAAAATTCATGCAGTTATTTTGATCAGTGTGTCATTTTGCCCCAACACACACAAATGAAACCAAATTAAATCAAGCGTGGGCAAAATCAAGCTCAGGTGGACAGAACGGAATCTCACTGCTTTACTGGCCTGCGATAAACACTCTAGCCCCATACCTCAGTTTGTTAGCGAACAACGAAAGTGATGGTATTGGGCCATGTTCACAGATGCTGTGAGAAAAGAGGTAGCTTGCTTGGCCTCTCAGCGAGTGAGCGCATCATGGAGGAAGGGGCTTTTGGCAACCATGCGCAGCTCGCAGGGTGGGTTCCATCAATGCACGCACGCCGGAAGCAAAGCGCTCATTCACCATGCAAAAGAAGTCGAAACAACTGTATCATTTTAAGAAATCCCGGGGCATCTCTGTTTCAATTTCTCTCTGCCACAGCACTAACCCGCTGAGTGAAAGCGTCCTCAGGCCGTTTCAGTCGATTTTCATCCTAAGTGCTGTTTAGCTTTTGCTTCTACCCTCCACAAACCACAGGGGACCTCAGTCACGGCAGCTGGCCCTGGGCGCTGCTGGCACCTGAGCTCGACGCCGACCGCTTAGCGCCTTCAGCTCCTTCCCCGTGGGCAACGCCTCCTCTGGATTCCTCCTCCACCACCACTGCCGCATTAGCAGCGGCCGAGCACCTAGGCGCCGCTGGCACCTCCTAAGCGTCAGGAGCAGGGGAAATGAGGTCTGGCTTCCCATTTGTCACCCAAGGCAGCGCAGTATTAAAAGCACACTTGCACCGCGTGACAACAATGCACTGGCTTTCTGGGCTGCGGAGCACCATTAAGTTTCCACCAGGCTTCATTAATCGCCTTCCTCCCAGGGCTGCTCTCTGCCGCTGCCAAGCTACCCTGTGATTTTGCCCTTAGTGCTTGAGTTTTATGCTGCTGGTTCAGTGTCTCCCAGCATTCCCATTGGTCCATGGCACCCCACAAATCCATCCCAGGCATCGTCTCTCCTGTTCATCTCCGTGGTGCTGTGGCAGCTTTGTCTGGCTCCTTCGGTCTTTTTGTGACTTGGAGCTATTGCTCTGTCACTTCTGCCCCCCACTCTTGCAGTTCTCCTGTTTTACTGCTGTCTGCGTTCTTTCCCATGACATTTGCTGCCGCTGAAAACAACTGAGAGGATCGACAAATAGCGGCTGAGAAGAAAGGGAAGACTGTACCTACCCGAGGGTAAGCATACGAATCTTTGCAAGCACCATTATTTCAAACTGGCTTCCACGACAACCATCCATGCCGTAAAGGAAAAGAAAAAAGTTTACATATTGAAAAGAAGATTTGAGGCTGATCTGGGAGGGAAGTGGGGTCAGCAGAAGGCTGGCTGTGAGGACACGTCCGTTTCTGGGCTGGTGAGATAGCTCAGTGATCTAAAGCACCTGCTTAGGCAAGCCTAGGTAACCACAGGGACCGTGGTTGGATCCCTAGCACCACATGCTACGCCAGCCCTACCCCCAGGGCAGGCTGAGCCAGCCATAACATAAATAAAATAAAGTTAAAAATAAATAAATTGACTTTAAAAAACAAATAATAGGGGCTGCGGAGCTAGCTCTGTGGCACAAGTGCCTGCATGGCAAGTGCAAGGTCGTGAGTTCAAACCCCAGTCCTGAAAAAAAAAAAAAAAAAAAAAAAAAAAAAAGAACATATCTGCTCCTGGTGTGCCAGATGCCAGGGCCAACAGGGGTCTCTGCTTTCTGGGAATTTGGAAGACTTCTAGGCATGAATATCACATAGCACAATAAGAGGCACTTGACTATCAGGAATATGAGCCAAGTAAGTAATGCTATTTTTTAGTGTTAAAAAATATGTGTTATTTCATTTAAATAACCTTCTATTGCTGCATTTTTGGGCAGAGGAAGCAATGCCTTGGTCAATTTTCGAGTTATCAGTCTTCCTAAATTCTCACTTCCCACCTTCAAATTATAAGATAGAAACATTGGCCAAAAAGGTTCTTCCTCTCTCTCTCTCTCTCTCTCTGGTACTGGCTATTGGTGTCATGGACCAGGACTTTTCACTTGCCGCTGAGCTATCTCCCCAGCCCTGACCTAACAGATTTTAGGGGGGATATTTAGGTACTGAAAAAATGTTGTAGCCAGAATAATGGATAAGATAGGGCTCTGACTTTCTTCATGTGTGTCATCAGAACAGCATAGAATAACAACAGCTCACATTACTGAGGGCTCTGTACTCTCTAAGTGATATGTGAAGTCTTCTACCAACCAGTTCTATTTCTTTCTCTTATGAATTCACATTGAAAAATCTACCTTGTTCCAGATACCCCTGTAGGCACCAGGCTGCCATGCTGATGAGGCTAAGACTCTGAACCCAAAAGGTATAGACGGCGTGATGGCACTGATGATCAAGTCACGTCATTAGATAACAAGTAACAGTCGAGAAGGATGCTGAGCAGGAGGGTGGAAAGTGCAAGGGGTGAGGCCAGTGAGACAGCTCGGCAGACTAAGTATGTGCTTAGGTATGTGCAGGGACCAAGGTTTGATTCCCATCACCACATGCTGTGCTGGCCCCGCCCCCAGGTGCACTGAACCAGCCACCAAGACTGGGCGTGGTTGTGCACAACTGTAATCCCAGCCCTGGGGAGGTTGAGATAGGAGGATCACTGTAAGTCTGAACTGCGTGGTGAGACCCTGTACCAAATACATAAAAAAAAAAAAAAAAAAAAAAAGTGCTAGGAGTGCCGGAGGGATTCTGCAGAAAGATAAGTTGTCCTTACAAAAGTCTGACTCTGCCCCTGTATAAGCGAGTGTGAGCAGAGATGCCAGCAGCGTGAAGTCGCAAGCCACTGTGCACGTGCAAGGGAGGACATCCTAGGGAGAGGGGACACCAAGTGTAAAGGCAGCAGAGCAGGAAGAGCTTGGTGGAGTGGGGGCAGGAAGAAGGCCACGGGGCAAGATCTGCCTGAGCCCGAGAGACGAGGTCTAATCGAAGGCCTGGTGGGGGCAGAGGGAGAGGGCGTGTCACGGACGACAACAGCGTGGGCTTTACTCTTAGTGAGACAGGACCAGGAGAGAGTTTTGGCAGAAAGGAAAGGAGAGCTAAGTGCAGTTAGGACAACAATCAACTCCCAGCCCAGAGAAGGACAGAGGGGACACAAAGGAACTGCTCTTCTGGAAAGGTCAGTGCCTTTGACTAGCAGGACAGGAAGGGAGGAACGGGGCCAGCCAAATGCAGAGCTGAACACAGAACGCACGGATTTCTACTGATGAACTGTTGGCAAGGTATAAATGAAAGTGACGTTTCAAGGGTGAGTCCTAAACTTTGGCCCCAGCAACTGGATAAACCCCACAGTTGAAAAGTCAAGGGAGCAGTTTATTGGCGGGAGACGATTCAGATTTAGAGACCAGGACGTAATAGGTTTGCAACGTATATCAGTATCTGAATGCAGAACTGAATGAATTAGTAGTGATTTATGATCACTGGAATCTTAGCTATGGAAAGACATACAGATGTAAGTCTTATTTAATGCTCAGATTGTTCTAAAATGTAAGAACATTATCTCCATTTTACAAAACAGAAAACAGGCTTGTAGAAATCAATTTGTATCTGAGCACAGAGGGGAATTATAATAAAAACAAAAGAGAAGGATCTAAATAAATAGCTTAGATAGAGCCGGGCATGGTGGTGCATGCCTCTGATCCCAGCACTTGGGAGGTTGAGGCAGGAGGATCAGTGTGAGTTGGAGACCATCCTGGCCTACAAAAGTGAGCTCAAGGCCAACCTGAACTGCATAGTGAGACCCTGTCTCAAAAAAGGCAAAAAAAAAATTTTTTTTTTTTAAATAGTTTAGATATAGCCGGACTCCTAGCCGAGCTGGCTAAGGGACAAAACCTAAGCACAGTCAGTAGGAAAATCTAGAAGTGTGACATCAAAAGGGACGGTGTTGGGGGAGCTCCAGGGACAGCATTAATTATTGTGCTAAGTGCCCTCAAAAGCAATCCTGGTTTTACAGTTGGTGACACACTATGAAACATTTCATCAAGTTGGAGACAGATAAGATGTCTCATCCGCCAAAGATGTACCTGGAAAGCCCCAGCAAAAAATTAAAGCAGCCAAAAATTCTTGCCTTGGCTAACAAAAAGATTTAAAGGGAATACTGGAATGTATAAATATGCAAGAAGAAAATGAATCAGTTATTACACTTGGGTGTCTTTCAGCTGCTTCTAAATAGCTCAAGCAAAGAGGCTGCCTAAATCCTTAGTGTAATCTCAGCTTCTCTATAATCTCCAGCTGCACATGGAAAAATCACCTCTGGAGAAAGAATTGAATTGAATGAAAATTCCTCCCCACAACACTGGAGTGCTCTCAACTGAGTATAACTGCATTTGGATTATCAGCACCCAATATTTCTGGCCCTCCACTTCTCATTCTATTTTTTCCTCTCTTTATATCACTTATAATTCCTAGCCAGCAGGTAGTTATTTATTAGCTACTATGAGTATGTTAGGCTTGATTAGAAGCATGGAGTTGAGATTCAAACTCAGACCAGAGGAGGGAAGAAACTTCTTATGATCAAAAGCAATCACAAAATCTTTCTGTGCCTTTCAGAAAGAAACTGAAGTTTCCTCCAATGGAAGGAGTTGAATGATCTGTATAAGGTTACTGTAAGCATTAAGTGAAATTACACAGGTAATATTCTTGGGACCGGCAAGATAGCTCAGCAGTCTAAAGCAGCTGCTCAGGCAAGCTTAGGCAACCACAGGGACCGTGATTTGACCACCGGCACCACAGGCTGTGCCAGCCCCATCCCCAGGGCAGGCCGAGCCAGCCATAATATAAATAAGAAAATGAATAAATAAATAGTTTTAAAAAATTCTTCATAAAGTACCCTGAATAAGTTAAAGAAATGACCGATGTTTGCCATTCTTGTTGTTGCCATTACTGTTATTTCAGAATATACACAGAATCCCATCTTATGTTCCTTACCTCCTTGTTTTGTTTTTTTTTCTGGAAGAACAAACAATTAACTAATGAAATGATAAGAGACCCTAAAAAGTAAAAATGCCAGCAGTCGCTCTTCAATGGTAAAATTTAAAAGGATTGTTACAATTGTCACTATTACTGTTAGCAAAATTAGGCAGCATTTTTTGTGTGTGTGCACATGATTCTGGTAGACCTTAATGGGACGTGTGGTTTGAATTGCTATAAAAATGATTCCTTCTGCCAGTGGACTGGTGTCTTAGTTACTCTTTTATCGTTGCTAGGACAAATACCTGACTCCCAAAATGAAGGAAGGAAAGGTTTATTTAGCTCACAGTTACTGGAGGTTTCAGTTCATACTCAGCTGGCTCCAAGGCAGAGAGGCACATGGCAGAGAGCAGCAGTTCATGGTGGCGGAACGGCAACAAAATGGTGACAGACGCAACCGAACAACCAGGGGAGCAGAGAGCAACAGCAAGCGTCTGTCTCTCTCTCTCTTTTTATTACATTCAGGCTCCCTGCCTCAGCCTATCCGCCTTAGGCTACACCCATAAACCCAAAAGGACTCAGATCCATAATCCCAACAGTACTAAAACACATAATCCCAGTGGATCATGAGTCAAATCTCAAACTCTAGAAGTTCCCGCCCCATGATTACCTGAGGCTTTGAGGGGGCAGCTAGACATAAACCATAACAACTGGTAATCCTGGGTGCACATCAGAGACAAGCTTGGGTAAGAGTCTTGCATTCATTCGATGCCACAGTCCCACTACTGCGCTTGGATTTAGTGTAAGACCTGGTCAGCTCCAACTGGTTCTTGTCTCGCCTGTGTGACAGTTGATAGAATCCTTCCCTGGGTCTTTCAGCTGAGGCATTTCATAGTCACAGAGAACATATCATGCCACCGTAATTCATATTAACAGATCTTTTGAACAAAGCTTCAAGTACATATCTTCATCACTTTGTATGGAAGATAAGCAACTCATTTTTAAGAAAGTATTGGGTACCCATGCTGCCATCGCCCCAAGGCCACTGAGGGTGCACTCGGGCACACGCGAGAGCTCTGCAGATGCTAGGAGCATCCTGCGCCTACGTGCAAGCCAAATCATCATGTCAACTTCCTTTCAGAGAGAACCTCACACCTGTACTCACACAGCATTCTTCTAGGTGGTCCTGCACAGCCCGTCCTGTTCTGGTCACTTCTAAACCCATTCTCAGCTGCTGGGAATTTTTTTTTTTTGTAACTTTATCATCACAGGAATGAAATTTGAGAAGCGCTTTTACTCATCAGATGAGTCCCAGGGAGATGAAGCCACTTGATCAATGGGACAGAGCTGCTGGATGAGACCCGCACTGTCACAACCTCGCGTTCAGAGCTTCTACACAATCGGCCTCCCTCTTCCTTCCTTCTTTTCTTTTCCTTCCTTTCTTCCCTCCCACCCTCATTTCCTTGGTTCTTTTTTCCCCTGCCCTTCTCTCTCTCTCTCTCTCTCTCTCTCTCTCTCTTTCCTTAAGTCCCATCCATCTTTCCCTTCCCCTCCCTTTTCCTTCTTTGAGCTCCTCAGTTGACCTCTTTCTCTAGTTCTAGACCCTTCCAGGGCCAGAGGGCTGACAAGCTTGGGGAGCTCTCTGTCTGGATCCCCATCTAGGCAGTGGGAAGAATGCTTCACAGGCCACTTGGAAGGGAGTGAGGTTGGGGCCACGGGAGGAACACCATAAAGGCATCAGCATGGTGGAGGAGCAGGCCCAACGAGAGCAGCAAGCAGGGATCTGAGAAGACTGAGCCCTGCAAGTGCCGCGATGGGTGATGGTCCAAAAGCATGAAGAAACTCAAGATGCCAAGCTGGTATCTGGAGGAACAGGGGCTGGCAGCAAGAACTGCTGCACAATGCTTTATACCTTGAGTCACAGCCACACCCAAACTGAGACAACGGCATGGTGCCATCTGGGGCTCAGTGCTGGTGTCAGTCAGGATTACGACTCCGGGAGCCATTAGAATGGCAGAGATGCATCCAGCCTGTGAGAAGGACATGAGTTTTAAGGAGCTGAATGGTAACGTTTTACAGGTTAGTTCATGGTCTCTTTAATTTTTCTTTTCTTTTTTGGTAATAGTTGGAGCAAATGTGTTGTATGTTGTGAGTCAGTACCAAAAGAAACGACGATGAGAAGACTCGATGAACTTAACTTTAGAGGACTCAGTGAGACTTCTCTCCAAGTAAGCCCAGAGCTCTAGAAGTATCTCA
>PVKN010011078.1:0-22004 GCA_004027915.1 Capromys pilorides
TCCCTGAGCCTGCCTAAACAGGTGCTTAGTCTGATGAGCTATCTCATCAGCACCTTAGCCTTAGTTCTTAAGGTAAGCCAACTCCATTGGCTTAATAAATGCTCAGTGGGTTAGTGAAGCTCATTTCTTATGTCTAGTGGAGCACAGAGGCCTGACTTGGGGCACCATACATGATCCATGGCTCCTTCCTCTTCGGTGTCTGCCCTGCTTTCCAGCCACTATCAATGAAGCATCTCTCTTCACTCCACCATCACCTTCTGCCATGATGTTTGAGTCAGTTGTACATGGACTGAATCCCCTGAAACTGTGAGCCAAATTAAACCTCTCCACCTTTAAGCTGTGAGTGTCCAGACTGGGTCCAGCAATAAGAATGCTAATGCACATAGGTTTGTGCAGAATGAGAAATAAAATGGCTCATTTAGATTAAGGGAGTTAGCATGGGCTGATTTGGAATGGGTTATTTATTTATATGAGCTGATGTGGAAAGATGTGATCTGGAGCAGATTGGTTGCACTGGGTTGGGCTGAGCTGTATTGATTTGATTCAGGCTGTGTTGAACACAGCTTGATGGATTGGCTGGTTTCAGGCTGGATTAGTGTTATAGTCAGTATTTGAAAGGGAACAAATTTAATATGGGACATATAATTTATATGATTATTTTACAATATTCACCCAGAAAGTTAAGTGCAAAAGAGTGCAGGAGATCTACCCACCCATCAGAGACCCCACGAATCCAGCTATGGGACTAGATCCCAAGGTAATGTCTTGCACAAGTCCAACTAAAAACCTACAGCCCATGGCAAAGTCCTCCATCAGTCCAGCTAGAGGCCTAGAGCCTACAACAATGGCTCGTGCAGGTCTGTACCAAGGATCTGCCCTGGGAAAGCCCAAAACTCAGCAGTGGAAGTTGTAGAGTACGCGCCAGTGGGCTGCAGGATCTGTGCCAGAGACCAAGAAATCTGCACTGGAGTTAGGAAATGATGCTCAAGATAAGGACCAGAGCTCCCAGAAAAGAACCACAGCTATCCTCAGCAACAGTGAGGATGTGACTCCTCCAATGATGAGAGCAGCTGAGTTCATATCAGGAAAACCAGCATGAAAAGCTCCTCCAGGAGAACAACAGCACACCATCTTCCCTTCCAGTTCTCCTTTGTGCTTTGGCAACAAAGGTGAGCCTTCAGGTGGGCCTTCCACAGCCAGAACCGCATTGCTTCAGTTCAGCTGAGTGCTACCAGCTGACCATTAATTAAGCCACCACAATTAGTTTGGGACAGGGTTAGACTGAGTGGAGGACGGTGTGGGCTGGGAATTCTCTAACTTCTAATAGCAGAGACTGAATTCACTCTCAATAGCTTATGCAGAAATAAATGTATTCATGGTATTGAATGGCTTACAGAAATATTTGGAAAGCTGAAGAAACAGATTGTAGGCTACATCTTTGGGACCAACTCCCAAAGCTAGGCTGCAGAACTGGACCACCAAAGCAGCTGCTCCTTTCACAACCATCAGAAAACCATCTGCCAAATCAGGAATCCACAGGCCCAGCCTTTGGCTCCAGAAACATGCTTGTCAGCACGTCCACACCAGCTGAATGCACACCTCAGCATGAAGGCCCCAACAGACACCACCTCCAGAAACAAAGCTGTGGCAAGGATATCCTTTGGAGGGATACCCTAAACTGGGGAACTATGCACAACTGCTGTGGCTAGGTGGTGGGGAGAAAGGCACACTGCACTCTTCTCATTCCTATAAGATTGTTGGAATGCATTCCACTTTCTCTTCTTCTCTGTCCACTTGATCCACTTCTGAATTCTTTCCTTGCATATATAAATGGCACTTGAAGAGACCCCCATCCCACTTTTAGCTCTAACTCTAAGGCATCCTGGTAAGTGCAGTTTCAGCTTCTGGCCTCAGTGGAACCCAGAGGCACTGTAAGAGGAGGGAGGAAGAAAGGCCAAAGAGCCAGTCTAAGCGTTTTCCCCTATTAGCTGGGCTGGATGGGTCAGATGGGCCAGGAGAATGGGTCAGCCTCGATTGGTGTGGCTAACTTGGATGGAATTAGGCTAGGTGGGGAGACTTGGGATGTGTATGGTTGAACATGCTGAGCTGGGTTGGCAGCATTAGCAGGACAGGGTTGGCATGAGTGATGTGTGCCAGAACCACTAGGAAGCTGTTTCTGGGCACCAGTGTGGAGGCCTGTAAGTGTAATAGAGAGTGTTTTATTCATTCAGAGCAAGGAGGACAAGACTCAGGAGACATGCTGATAACAACAGCACCCTTTTCAGCCCTCCCCCTTGGGCTTTATCTCTACCTCTGGGCCAGCCCCATCTCTGGTCACTCAGGCCAGACCCAAACCCAGGCTTAGGATATATCCAGGTCTCCATTCACTCCCCCCTGCCCGCCTTAAAATGAAATCTATTCTAGCAAAATCTTGGGAAATGAATACAAAGGAGAGAAACTTGCAGAATGTGTTATCTCAAGGCAAGGCCAAAGCCACTCAGGACATCAAAGGCAATACGGTTTCTCCCTCCACTTCTGGTGGGTGGAGATGAGGATGGGATGGATCTGGGATGTGTTGCAGAGTCCCACTGGTGCTGTGTTCACAGAGCCAAGGAGGTGAGCATACCTGTTTACACACCAAGGCAATACATGCGAACACAGGGCCTTCCAGCTGGCAATACATCTTCAGGGTATGCACATTCTCCCAGAGTAGCACCATAAGGGAGAAGCTCTTGTATCACATCCCAGAGAGACTCACTGATATTCAGAGAGGCCAAGTGGCTTTGCCAAAGAAACACAGAAGAGCTAGAATTCACTTTTTGCTACTGTTGCTTACACAAACATTTTATGTCTCTTGATCAAAATTCAGTTTCCATGAGGTATATAACTTTGTCCATCTCGTTCATAATGGTAGTCCGAGCATAGAGTATAGCATGTGCATGATATACATTTACTAAATAAAAGAGGAAAGAAACCCAAGCCTCAACAGTCCCTGTTCTTTCCATTATCACACACACACACACACACACACACACACACACACATCACTTGTCCCACGTCTTTGCAGTCTTATCCCATCTCTGCTCTCTGGGGCTGGAATGGACCAGGTCATAGATTCTTGTTCTTTCTGATCCACTGGCCCAGGATCAAGAGAAGAAGTCCTCAGACATAGATCCGAGTCTGGCCCTATAAGCCTGTAAGCCTGGCCCTGTCCTAGAACAGTAGGTACACAAAAATATGTCTCCCCTTTACCATCTGACTTCACATTCCCTCTTTGGGGACATCCAGCAGAATGCCTGACAATTCCATTTGAAATCTAAGGGAGGACAGTAGGCACCTAAGGCTAGGGTCCAAGACCATGTCTTGATGTAGATCCACCAGCTTATAAGGCTCTACTTCTCAGAACATGCATAGACAATTAGGGATCATGGTATCCATTTTGAATATAAGGAAATTGAGGTTCCTAACAAAGACACTGAAATGCCCACAGCTGCACAGTAAAGAGCATAAGGCCTAAATCAGAGTCCAATCCATGTAGCACTGAGGAACACGGTGTCAATGCCTCCACAAGGGAGCACACCTCTCCCCCACCCCTGGGCCCTGTGAAGGGCAATATCATGTCCTCTCTTCTCTCTATCCTGCCTCTCTCTCAGCCTGGGTCAGCACAGGGTGGGGGAGGAGGGAGGTTTTTTTTTTCTGCTTCCGACTGATATTGATGGATGGAGTGACTATTGTAAATGCTACCGTGTTGTGTAATCACTAGGAAAATGTGACTCTGTCCCCAGAGATACCAATGGCATTTTGGAGAAAATCCTCCCCTTGATTTTTCTGGGTCTGTTGAGTTAAAATGTCTAGGTGACAGGGACAGGCTGGGGACTCTGCCACACAAGGCTTGGGAGGGCCACTTGCTGCTCTAACCCCTGCCGGAGAGAGGAGGGTTTAGGAGAGTCCCTGCAGGTAGCACTCAGACAGAGGCGGATGCATGTGTGACCTGGAGTGCAGAGGACCAGGTGAGGGGGGCTCCACCTCAAATCTCATTCTCTCTGCCTCACTTCTTTTTCTTTACAGAACAGGAAAGGAAAAAAGCACTCAGCTCACTGTAAGAGTAGGTGAAAATGTGCAAAATGCGATGAACACTTACCATAGGGACTGCTGCATCTGATGCCTAGTAAATAGCACGTGAGTGAAGAAATGAAAGAAGAAATGACAGAGAATGTGCCAGTGCCAAAGGGACAGGCTTCAGAGCCGGGACATCCAAACTGGAGCTATTTCAGTCACCTACTGGCAGAGTGACCTTAGGCAAGTCACTTAACCTTGCTGAGCCTCGGTTAATAATAGCAATAATCCCTGTCTCTGTGGTCATTGTGAGGATTAAAGGAAAGAGCTGGGCAGAACCACCCAGTTAATGGCAGGGCTCTGTGCAAATGTTAGTTGTAATTATCCACTGCAATTATGACTGCTTGGCAGGAGGCCTGTGTGTGAGTGGGGGTCTTGGAGAGAGGGTGGGCTTGTGACCAGCCTGTGTGTGCGTGTGTATTGTGTGTGGGTGTGTTTGGACAACCGGGGCCATTAGAAAAACCATCATTCCTCTAAGTTGTTCTTTCTTTTGCTAAACTCAACCTGCCAGGCTGACATCGGAAACAGGAATTAGTGGCAAGTCTGGGGGGACAGGATTAGTGGCTGAACTTTCTATTCCTGGAGACCCTCTTTTCTCAGGAGGTCAAAGCAATTTCCATATATTATCCTGCTGGCAGCTTGGGAAGGTCAGGAAAACAGCAAAGACATATGAGTTTCTCAGAAGGAGAAATCAAGGCAGGAAGGGCAGCTGCTAAGGCCATCCTGTGCTGCCCACTTGAACTACCACCCAAAAGACAGTACAGTCACAGGGGCCTGTCCTGGAACACAGCAGTTTGTTCCTTTGAGTGCTTATTAACATACCCCTTCCTCCTGGCCCACCCTAACCCTAACCCTAACCCTAACCCTGACATATGGGCATGCATTCCACAGAGGCCCTTACTCTGTCTCAGTTCCCACCTTTCAGCCCCTGGCCCAGATATGCCTTCATTTGCTCTACAGTTCCCTCGAGTTCAGGTTGCCTCCTCCAAGAAGTCTGCCTGACTGCCCCTTGCTGCAGATGGATCAGTTCTTCTCTGAGTCATTGGAGAAGGGACCAGGGGGTAGGGTTTGAGGTCTAACTGCTGGCACCTACTGAGACAGAAGGCAAGGTCAGGAAGTATCTGGTGACAATGATCAGAACAGATGCCACCTAGATGGACACCATGAATGTGTAACTGGTGAGCTGAGGTGCGAGGTGGGGCATCTCTGAGGGTCAGGACAGCAGTTCTCAAAGTGGGCTCCCTAGGCCAATGGGCTGAGGGTCACCTGTAACTAGCAAGAGATGCCAGTTCTCCACTCAGCCCTGATCTCCTGCATCAGAAGAGCATGAGGGATTCAGCTAGTGTTGAGCAAACCATGCAAGTGATTGGGGAGCTGTGCACACACTGCACCCCCACCTGTGAGGGCAGCCAGCACCTGGCTTCCCAGCAGGTCTCAGAAGCCTCCCTGGCCACACTGCCTTTGACTCACCAAGGCAGGTTGCTACCTAAGACCCCCTGCCTTGCTGAGAGGCAGGAGTTACAGTTCCAGGTTCTGTCCTTTCTCATCATTCACTGTCACCAGAGGTGTCCTTGAGACCCGTGCCCTGCAAGCCTCTTGGGTCTTAGCTCTATGGAATAAGGAACCTACCTGCCTCCTCTTCAGTTGCCCACGTCCGCACTAACCCTGGCCGCATTCCCAGGATGTCCTTGCCTTCCGGGTCTATGGATACACGAGTGTTTCTCTAGGGCTCCCGATAAGGGGCTGCTGTCAGCAGGTCTGACTTCTCCGCCAGTGGGGGGAGGGTCCCAGAAGGTCCCTGACGGCACCGCGCTTTGCAGTATACAGAGTGCCTCTTCGTGTCACCGTTCCTGCGGATATCAAGCTCTCCAGAACAATCACAACCCGGGATAGCAGAGTCAGATGACCAGTCCAGGTATGGCGGGACCCCAGGGCCTAGGCAGGCCGAGCACCAGGTGCGCCTCCGGCCACGTGCACAAGAGGGCGCCAAGGACCCGCAGCAACACCAGGCATCTGGCTCTGCCCAACTCGGCCACTCTGGCTCAGCTCCTTCCCGGAGCGGAAAGAACCGGCAGGCTTGGGATGGTGGGGAGGAGTGGTGGAGAGAGGAGCAGGGTCTGAGCTCAGGATTTCAGTTCCAAAAACCCAGCTGCCTCTCCTTGCTGTGTGACCTCTAAAGAGATGTCTGACCTCTCTGCGCTTCATCTGTAATTATGGAAATAAAATTCCCGCCCCTGTCACCACGCATCTCAGCCCGTCAAAGGCTCCTAAACCCACAAATAAGTTCGTTGATTCAGGCTCGCTGTGCAAACGCTAACGCCCTGTTCACAGGTTAGTAATTAGTGTAAAGCCTTTTCTCCTTGGACGCAGCCGCTGTGTCTGAAGTCCCCTTCGGATGACACAGGTGTGACCTCTGGTCCCATTTTATGAACGCATAACCTAAGGCTCGAGAAAACTGCTCTTTCGGGAGGCCTGGGGCTCACCCCGCAGAGGGCGTCTGGTTGCCGCAGCAGCCCTTAACTTGCCCCTTCCTGTTCCGAAGCCTCCGCTGCAGCCGACGGGGTGCTAGAAGTCGCCCTAATTTTTTGCTGACTCGAGGAGCTCGGGACGTCAGAACAGCCCGAGAAGCCGAAGAACCTGAATGCTCACGCCAACCCCCGCCCCGTTCCCGCCTGGTGCGAAGAGTCAGGGGCTCCTCGGCCCCCAGGTCTGTCCCCAGCCTCTGGCCGGAAGACGTGCAGCCCCTCGGGCTCCGCGCGTGAGGTCCTAGCCTCGCCCTGCAGCGGCGGCGCAGCGCGACTCGCTGGCGTCCCGGGGCTCCCGCGCTCTCCCGGCCAGCGCCCGGGAGGCAAAGGCCGTCTGCACCTGGGTCCTGAGCTCCAGTGAGGCCGCGTTTTCGGCTCGCCGACCTGGCCTCCGCGCGAGCCCCTCTGCCCCAGCCCCGCCGGCTGCGTCCTGGGCCCACACCGCGCGTCGCTCGTCTGCGTGGCCCGAGCGTTTCTGCGCCACTGCGTGCGGGCTTCCGCGACTTCGCGCGTGGAGAAGAGGCGGGGACAGGTCCGCGGGGCCAGCGTTTGCGGGAGAGGAGGGGCGCGGAACGGGATAGGGGTGAAATGTTTCTCAGCTGCGGAGGAACTAAGCGCTAGTGCCCGTCGCTCGCAGCCGCGGCGTTTGCATAAACATGAGTCCCTGCGGGCGGCGACTCGGGCGCGGAGCCCAGGGAATCTGCTACCACCGCCAGCCGGCCAAGGTGTCCTTTTCCCGGCCCCTGAGGCGTTTTGTCCTACTTGAGCAGGCCATCCGCGTCCCTCCCCTACAGGTGGCACAGCCAAGACTCAGAGAAGTTAGGGAGCTGTCCCAGGGTGCACAGCAGGCTAAGAACTCCACCCGCGACAGCTCCAGCGCGAGATCCAGGCTCAAGTGGAAAGCAGCGGGTCTGCGGGGCGGAGGGGCCTCTCCCTCGCCCACTCTAGATCCCATCGCTGGCCCTCACGGACTCTGGTCCTTGCCCTCCTTCTTCCAGCCCTCCCTGCGGCGAGCTCAGCCTAGGCTACACAGTCAAAACCCGAAGAGCGAGCGGAGCCGGAGAAAAGCAGGCTCAACCCCCAGGGACCTCTGTCGAGGCGGGATTGTCGGCCGGTCGGGCCTCCTGCGGCCAGGTTTCTCTGCACCCCCTCCTCGCGCCCGGTGTCTCCCTCTGCCCCTGCCCAGGGCCTTCACCTGCCTGACTTCTGTCTCTGTCCAGGCTTCTGCGCATCCTTCTCCCTGTCTCCTTACTGCGCTCTGATCCTGACTACCCTAATTACCCGTTCCCCACTGCCTGGCTGAGCCACTTTCTCTGTCTCTCCATCGGATCTCTCTGCCTCTCCCCATGAAGCTGCACCTCCCACCCCCGCAAAGGAACACACACCGCCAGAATCCGCCTTTTCAATAAAAAACTACAACTGGGAAACAGTGAATTAAAAAGCATTAACTTAAAAACAATCCATATGTCTGTAAATGCGTTCCAAATGGCAGCCTTTGGGAGGGGGGGGTGATGTGGACCACATGTTCTGGGGACCCAGACACAATGGGGGACTCAGGGCCGAAGTGCACCAGGCCAGCTAACCACCTGGGAGGTGGGGTCTCAGGAACACCCCTTCCTCTCCACCTTCCCTGTCCCTGACGCCCACCCAGCTTCCTGGATCCTGGCATCTGCTAGTTCCTAATGCTCCCTCATGGTCCCCAAACCTTCCCAATACTGACCTGGGATTCTGTGCACTACCCCTCACCGTCCCTCACCCACACAGCTCCATGCACACACACACACACACACACACACATACACACACACATCCTGCCAATACCCAGATCTGCCATGCCCCACCCCCACCCTGCCCCTGGACCACCCAGCAAACCTGCACTGGGAGAAGCGGTTGGAATGAAGCTGCCTTGGCCTGAAGAGACTCCCTGAGGAACTGCACACAGATGGGGCCATGCCAGTCCCACTTCCTGCAACCTCAGGGTCCTGCCCCTGCTCTTCCAAAGCTCAGTCTGGAGGTGGGCCACTCCATTTGCAGGAGGCAGCTGCAATCCCAAGCCACCTGGCAGAATGGTCCCCTCAAAGTTCTTCATGCTGCCTCTCTTACCCTGCCTATCAATGCTCCTCCCTTTCCCTGGAATGGGAGAATTGGAGCACATCAATTAAGTCTCCATCAGAGAAGACGAGATGGGGGACACTCCTACTGCCCCCAGAAGTGTCTTCTAAACTAGAAAGGAAATCTGAGTCCACAAAATAGATGGGGAGGAAAGTTCTGGATGCTTAGCCTGGCTCTACTAATGATAATGACCTCAATTACAGCAATAATAATAATGGAGCCACTAACACGCATTGACCACTCACTGTGTGCTCTGTATACATGAAAGCACGGGAACTGTAAACGGCTATAAGACTTCAAGCAGTAGCTGGCTCTGCCTTAGTTCAGTTTCCCTACTGTAGTATGAAGTGATAGGACCAGAAGTTCTTCTGGCTTAGACAAAAACATCTATAGTTGAATTAGAACTTTCCAGGAAAATTGTATTTGTCACTCTTCCTGTTTTTTAAAAAAGACAAAGAAGCCAACCAGGAAAACCTTGGTGTCAACTGATTCTATTTTCAAAATAATAAAACCAAAAGTTATTGTTTAGAAAAATCCTAACAGTTCTCACCAAATCAGAATTTTTTTGACTCTTAACAACTGGATATGAACTGCTTAATTGAACTTTTAGTGCTAAAGCTATTTTTGTAACCTGGGATGGTGGTGCACTCCTGTAATCCCAGCTCTCGGCAGAGCTCAGTCAGGAGGATCACCTGAGCAATGTCCTGATGCAGACCCTGTCTCAAAATGAGAAATACGAAAATGAAGTGGAGAAGACCCTAAGTTCAATTCACAGTACCACTTCCCTCATTGGTTTGTGTTCATTATCCAAGGAAACCATTCAAAATTCACATATTGCATTTAGTGACTTACCAGAGTCTGGAGAAGCCCAATAGAAATATTTATACAAAGCTCCCCACTGGCTCTGCCATGAGAAACCTGCTTCTCATAAGTTCTGAATCTCATATCAAGTATCTGATATGTCATTCTTGTATAAGCTCACCTCTAATGTTGACAGAAGATTCTGACTGAGATTCACTCACTAATGCAGGTTCCTGAGAGTTTTCGTTTTATGGATTCATTTAAGCAGCTTCTCTGTGTCGACACATGTGCTCTCATTTGTGCTCTCAGAAGCTTTCATGGACATTCTTTGGGGTGTGGGTGTTCATTGTGTCTGAGCTCTTGTGGTAAGTGTGCTGAGTGGGGACAGGACTGCGCTGGGTGTTCCTACAGCTATGTGTCTGGAGGCGAAAGTCTCTGCTCCAGGCAAAGCTGCGTATGTGAAGCCATGTCTGTGGCTGTGTGTAGACACAGCTTGTACACCTGCTGTGGTGGACCCACCGCTCTTGTTGGGTAAGGGTCTTTGGACGAGGCAACTGAGCTCTCTCAGGCTCTGGAACTCAGCGCTCCTCTGCTGAAAGGATGCTGGATTTTGAGCATAAACATGGACTTCTGTGCTGAGCACTCTAATTCTGCAAGTCAAGTAGAGAGCCCAAGCAGCCGCCTGCTAATTAGCTACCCTGGAGGGAAAAATTGCTGGTGCTGGAGTGGATAATGTGTTTGCTTGTTTCCGTGGGATTCTTGACCAACTGAGTGTCCTCCTCTCCCTCCTTCCAAACCTCTCCCTGGAGCCTGGCCCCTGCACCCAGGCTCACAAGGACGGCTCTGCCTTTGCATGCTGGTGCTCTATCTAACACATCAGCTTTTCAAACAGGCCAATTGCTAAGCAAATGTCAGTTGAGCTACAGCTTGGAAAGCGGATCAGTGAGACAAATGCTCCATCTGAATAGATGAAGATGTGTCCCTTGCCAGATGCAGATGAGCTAATATAGTCCCTATAACATCAAGGACCATCTCCCTGGCCCCTCCCCAGGAAAACTTAGGGACAGGCACTCTTTGTAGCAGGATCCTATAACCAGGATATCAGGCTTAGTGATGCACAGATCCACACATGAAGTCTAAGCCTCTGACTTTAACCTTTGCTACACTGTCATGTACATAGGCCCACATACAAAAGTGTCTGCAAATCTTTACAAGCCCCATGCCATCGTTGTTTTATTTGTTTGTCTGTTTTATTTTTTAATTTTATGTATTTGGTACAGGGTCTCACTACGGAGCTTGGACTCATAGTGATCCTCCTGTTTCAGCCTCCCCAGCACTGGGATTACAGGTGTGCACAACTATGCCTGGTCTTGGTGGACAGTGGCTCAGCAGGCCTGGGGCAGGGCCAACACAGCATGGGCACCGGGAATTGAACCCAGTCCCTGTGCTTGCCTAGACAGGCACTTAGGCTGCTGAGCTATTTCCATAATTCCATCATTCTTCTTTTCAAACTTATAACTTACAATATCTATCTAACACACAAGTTCACAAACAGATGCAGATATGAACCATGCAGATACCACAAAGAGATATCATTATAAATAAATGCATTCCCCTAAAATTCTTGGCAAAGTCTTCATCCACAGTGTGAGGGTATGTGTAGGTCGGGCCTTTGGAAGGTGATTAGATTTAATCAGGTCTTGAGGGTCGCCTCCCCACACACTCTAAGATTGGTGTTCTTATAAGAAGAGGAAGGGAAAATGGTGCTCAGGCTGTCTCTGCCATATGCAAAGAGGAAGCCAAGGGACCTTCACCAAGACCCTGACAATGGACATCCCAGCCTCCAGAGCTGTGAGGAACAGATCTCTGTCTTAGGATATTTGCTATTGCCATCTGGGAAGTTTAGCAGATATAAACTGGGAATTACACTGGTACATATTTATTTGTATACAAATAAAAGCCCTCAATACAGTTCCAGAGAGACACTGCTGTGCCCCATGTGCTGCTCCACCCATTACTACGGGTTACCACTTACCCAACACTCACCACACTAAGTGTTCCATATGCTTACTAACTTTACCTTCAAGATAGCCTCATGGGAAGACACTTTGCTGGCTCCATCTGATTAAGAGGAAATTGAAACTCAGGATTGGATGCACCACTGGTAAGTGACAGGTGGCATTTGGAGTCTTCTTTCTGCAGTGTACATGCTTCTAGGGGTGACGAGTGAGTGATGTAGAATTTGGACTGGGAAACAGGAAATTTCCCTAGGGTCTGAAGAGAGCCATTGCATCACCCTACACTGCAAAATCTTGGTTCCCCAGGGCCACCTGACTTGTTAGGCCTCGACCCTTGTAACTCAGTTACTGTAATTGAGTACAGCTGTCTGCTGGGGCATCCTAGCAAGGCCATCCCAGAATGCAGATGCACAGGCATCCATAAAGTTGCTAAAGAATCAGCCTTTGAGTTTTGTTCAAAGTAAAGATCATGATAAAAGTAATGATATAATTGATTTTAATAGGTGCCCAACCTCAATGACAGGCTCGGGTCTGGGTCCAGTGTCGACATATTCTGACCATCCAAAGTTATCTTGCTTTTGCTGGGCATCACTACGCTGCTCCTCTGAGTAGTGGAGCTGTGTGTCTCTCAGCTCATCTTGGGATTGTCAAATGTGCGTGCGCCCTGGGCTCTGCCTGCAGCCCCTCTCACACCCAGTCGGACAGGGCCAGTGTGCTGAGCATTCTCAGGCTCAGTCTCCCCTGCGCTCCACATGTCCAGCTCTCTTGAAACACCCCTCCTTCCCTGCCCAAAGCTGTCCTGGGACTATTCGGGAGTCTTCAGCAACACTGAGCTGCAGTAGGGCCTGGAGTAGATGCACAGACATGTCATATCCCTTCTCCCTGGACTAGCACCATGGTTGGTTTCCTGTGAAGGAAAACAAAGGTCTTCCTGGCAAGCAAGCATAAATATTTTCTTTCCCAGCCTGACTCAGATGGGGATCTTCACTGTTAATAAAGTGGCAGCTTGCTACCTGGGGTTGTCTGAACATGGCCTTTGCTGGCAGGGAACATGTCATCCATCTCTGTCCGCACCTCGTCAAATAACAAGACTTTGCTGGCCTGCTCCTTTTCAGGATGGGTCTCAGATGGCAAAAGCCAGGAGCATTTGCAAAACACCAGTTTCATCTTCTCTCTCTGGAGGGCAAGGGGGAGCTGCCCGAGTTTGCTGCCCTTGGCAAGCTGACCTATCACGAGCACAGTCATCAGTTCCTACCAAGCCTATTTATTTAAGCTCTACATCAGATGATGAGACTGTAGTTATGGGACCAGGAGGGAAAGCATTGAAATAGGCTAGGGCATCCCACTTTGAAAGGTGCTCAGACCAGAAAGGGCAACACGACGTAATGGGGAATCCTGCTTTCTTTGAGGCATATGGGCTGAAAATAGAGTGCAAGGCCCGGAAAGGGTTTGCAATAACATTTCAGACTGGAGCTCTCCCTGCCCCCATCTGGAAATAGGTGTCAGGATGGAAAACAGGGCACCTCTCCTCACCACTCGTCACCAGGCAGGGCTGTTTGAAATAAAAACAAAAAATTCTTCCTTCAAAGAACATGTGTTTTCAAAAGTACCATGAATTCTTGACTTCCAACTCTGGGCTGTGTGAAGGGCCCATTCACAGCCTTCTGGGGACCAGGAAGAAGCCACTGCCATGAAGCAAAGTAATACCAGCCTCTAGGTCGCTGGGCTTGCTCAACCGTAAGCATTTGATGATTGCTCGGCCTGTAGGTGACAGAAAGAGACAAAGATTTAGGGTGACATCAGACTGGATTCAATTCCCTCCTGTATTAGTTTGTGTTGGGAAAGGTGTGCAAACTTTCTGTGCTTCTGTACAGAATGGGAACAATGCTGATTTCTTTTTCTTCTTCTTCTTCTTTTGTTTTTGTTTTTGCAGTTCCAGGGATTGAACTCAGGATCCTGCGCTTGCCAGGCAAGTGCTTATTCCATTGAGCTATCTCCCTGGCCCCAACAATGCTGATTTCTAAGGGTTATAGGCTGCAGCCTGTGCGTGAAGTACCCCCACCCCCACAGCCATGAACCACTAGCGGTGCTCGGCAACATGAGCGTTTCTGTTGCTGAAGTTCACGGAGGCTGCCAGCTGCTGCAGAGCAAGCAGAGCACTTCTGCTCTGCAGTCACTTCCTCCCAAGATCTGAGCCCAAGCATTTCTCTCACACAAGGTTCCAGGATTCTCCTACCAACACCAGTGAGCAAGCAAACTGGCTCTGCCCGGGACTCTGGAGCTCACACTACACAGAAGTCATCTCCATACTCGCAGCCCACACAGCCCCTCCCTCGTCACAGTGCCTCCAGGTCTTCAGGGATGAAAGTCACACCAGCTTACAGTGTATGCTATGTGCCAGGCACTTCTGGTTCCAAACATTTTAGAGCACAGCTATTTGGCCTGTATCATTTTATATCTTCCTTTTGCTAGATCAGGAGAGATAGACGTAAAAGAAAAGAGGGAGGTGGTAAAGAGTTTCCAAAAAAGAAATAGCTCTAGGCCCGAGAAGAGACTGAGGGGTCAAGGAGGAGACTGAGGAGCAGAGAAGAGGCTGCAGATGAAGAGGAGGCTAAGGGCTTGGGAGGAGATGGAGTGAGATTCAGGGAAGATGGTGAGGGCCAGAGAGGAGATGCCAGGGCTGGCAGGAGGCTGTTTTCAATGTCCAGTAGGACAATGACCATGGTTTGATGCAGGAAGTAGAGACCGGGCTTGAGACTGCTTCATTTATCCACTTAATACTTATTTAGGTGCATGTATCACAGGGCAGGCTCTACTCCAGCCGCTGGTGAGTAGCAGTGAAGGGAGCAGTCCGAAATCCACACCCTCCTGGAGCTTCCCTCCAAGTGGGAGAAAGAGATAAAGACCTAAAAAGAAAAGGTGTGCTGCATCTTATATAAGGATAAAGAAAATTATGTAAAGAAAACCAAACCCAGGGAGGAGAACAGAAAAAGAGGTAAGTAATAAAATACGCAGTGACCACAGAGCGCTTCACTAATAAACTACCTTTGAGAAAAAGACCCAAGGGGAGTGAGAATGTGAGCCTTCCCATGGGGGAGGTGGAAGAGTTCCTGGACAAAAGACTGGGAGCACAGAGTTCCCAGAAAGATCACGTCTGGCCAGTGTGCACCCCAGGAGGAGGAAGCTGTAGGAGTGGCTGGGTGCAAAGGGTATGATCTTCAGAGGAACTCAGACCCAGAGGGCTGGGGCACAAAGGGCTGCAATGCCCCATCCAAGAGTCTGTAAGGCCCCTAGCCCTTGCCAGGCCAGAAGGCTCAATGTGAAGAGTATAGGTGGTACTGGATAGGGTTGTAAAAGCTTTAGGGCTGTCCCAAGCACAAAGCAAAACCCAGGTCTCCAGCCCCAAGAGTTGGCATATTAAAATTTCAGCACAACTGCCCACACTTCTGAGACTGAATATGATGCCCAAAGATGCTGGGCCTGGGGTGGTAGCCAGAGTGGGGAGAATTTTCCAGGGCCTGGATCACAGGTTCATTAGTCATACCATGGACTAAAGGCAGGTAACCCAGCTCCAGCCAGCAGGCTCAGTCTGCAGCAAAGACAAAGGAGTCCTGCATCTAACTCAGCAGCTCCTCAAGCGTTCTAGGACTGGGGGTCCTGACTGAGTTCTTGGGCTTCCCGTTGGTCTCTTTGGTCCAGAAGAATTTGTTTCTAAAATCTAGGTCTCCAGAAGACAACAGAATTTTTTGGCTACCAGAAAGAAGCACAAACATTAACTAGTAGCAAAAGTAATAGATACAAGTGGAACACTTATGTGTTCACATGGAGACATGTCTGGCTAACAAAGAATCTCATTTGACCCAAGAAGCCAAAGCCATTGGCTGCGGGGGTGGAGTGTGGATTTATATTTCCACTTACAGATGATGAAGCACAATCCTAGAGAGATGAAGTGCCTTTTCTGATAGTTGTACCTCTGCTGAAGTGTTCTGATGGGCCCGTTGCATCAAATTTCCAGATCTGTAAGGGCTGTGTCTTTTCTCGGTGAAGATGGTATCTGCACACAAACAGCTGAGGTGGGCCACAAGACGTCACAACTGTGCCCATCTCCATGTGACCTGTGGTTAGCAGGTGAGGCTCTAGTCTAAATCTGGAGTCAGGGCTCTATGTGGGACCAGGCCTTATGACTGCAGCCCAGTGCTGTTTCTTTATTACCTGCCTTGAACCTGATCTTGGGCAAGACCTTCCCCATCTGTAGTGAGAAGACAAGGGAGAAGAGGTTTCTAAGTCCCCCTCCCAGGCTCCAGGCCTTTGCTGGCATCAGATGTAAGATCAGGATGTGAAGATGAGGAGAGCAGGAAGTCCTGAGGCTCCAGGCATGGGCCAGGCCCCACAGAGCGAGGGTGGGGGGCAGAAGGTGCAGAAACTGCAGTTGAGTGACCTCCCAGGCAAGGTCCACCCTCGTCAGCCCTCTTCCTCCTCTCCAGCCTGAGGGTCTCCTCTGCTTCCACATCTTGTTGACTTTTGAATTTATAAGGTGTGCAGGTTGCCAAGGCCCCAGGGTGATTGCACCTGGACCCGCCTTGGGAAAGCAGCCTCCTCACCCAGCCTCTACCTCAGCCGGGAGGAGGTTGGGAATGCAAGCTGGGGTCTCCCTTCTGATGGGAAGAAGTGAAGGAGGAGGATCATGAAAAAGAAGGCAGAGGAAGAATCTCTCTTTCCTAGGGAGGAAAAGGAGAAGAGCTCTGCAAACTTTCTGCTGGTGTTCCAAAACCCTTGATTCTTGACCAGGTCTGACTCTGACAGCCGGAAAAGCTCAAATGGGGTGAGGACCTTTATGGTGTTTGCTTGGTTTATTGGCTCTGGGGAAGAGGATATGAGGGCCCAAGCAGTTCTCTGGAGATAGGACCCCTCATGGAAAAGTCAAGATTTATGATTTCCGGAAATGCTCAAGGTTACTGCACTGGGCAGAGTCAGCTTTCTTTGGCTGTGGAGACTGAAGGGAGTGAGGGTCTGGAAGGAAGAAAATCCCAGAATGCTTTCCTCCACATCCCTACTGCCATCATTTTCCTATTTCTTAGCAGCAACTCCATGATCTTGAAGGTCCTAAGTACCCCTGCCCTCCTTTTAACAATGGGAGGACTGAGGCTGGGAGAGCCCTGTGTCATATAGAATTCCTTGCTACAGCCCTTCCTCTGGGAGCAGTTCCTGCTGGAGTGGTCACTGCTGCTCAGTTCGGAAATACTTGAGTCCCCCAGTTGCTAGGACTGTGTCCTGTGCTCTGTTCTATCCCAGTCCAGCATGGAAAAACAGCCAGCTACTACTAACCAGGAAGGTCCCAGATGGCCCTTCCCCCAGCACATGACCCCACAAAGGGTACCTGACCTCCAGGGAAATGCCCACCTCACCACTGCTGTGGACACTGGCCCTGACCAAGTGGCTCTGGAAACTAATGTTTCATTGACAACCCTACTTTACAGGCACAAGAGGCTGGTTCCTGACACGGCCTTCCCATCTTCCGTGGCCCCCGTTAGTAGAACAGATTTTTATTTCTGGGCTTAATTAGGGGACATGCCATAAATATTCATGCCACAAAATGAGCTCAGGCTCACAAGTGCAGCTGCTTCTCGCTTAGGGGAAATTAACATTGTTTTCCAGCAAAGAGTGATGGAGGTTGGGCCATCAGAGAGAGGAGTTTTTTCAATAGCCTCTCTAGGACAGAAAGGGACAGCCACAGTTGGAGGCATCTGCACTCTGGTGCATCACTCTCTGCATCTCCAAATGAGGAAACTCAATCCTATTAATTTCCAAAGGAGCCCCACCCAGGTGCTCCCCTCAATGGGAGATTCCTGTGCCATCTTGAGAACAGGTCTCAGCAAACTGCAGCTTAAGAGCCAAATCCACCTGCCACCTGCTTTTGTAAATAAAGTTTTATTAGAACCCAGCCACTTTCATTTGTTCAGTTACTGACTACAGTAGCAGTTTTAAACAGTCGTGAGGAAGAAATTGCTGGCCTGACGTGCCTGAAATATTTACCTCCTGGCCTTTTACAGAAAAAAAGCCTGCTCACTTCTGTTCTAGAATCGTCTTGTCTTGAATGTTTATTATTATTATTAATGAAAGTCCCATAGCCCCAAACTCTCCGAAATGTTAGGAATATAGAGTAGCCTTTAAATCTCACAGTCTTAGACTCTCACATGTGCAGACGCTGCCATGAGCATCCAGCCTCAGCTCCACCACTTCCTTGAGGGTGGGACTGGGAAGTAACTTTTTTTCTGCCTCAGTTCTTTCAGCTATGAATTGAGGATAACAGCACCTGTCTCATGGGATTGTCATGAAGATCAAGTGAGTGAAGTTTTCTTAAGTCCCTAGAAAATACCTGACACGGGATAAACATGAAGCAAGTGTTGGTTAGATAAATGGATTCAATCTTCCGTAACTTCAGAATCCGCAAAGCTTAGCCTCCTACAGTTTTCGGCCTGTCCGATCTTACAGTCTCAGCTGTGACAACTCTCCTTCCCCAGTTTCTGGCACTGGGCTAAACGCTTTATGTGTATCATCTCACCTCATTTCTAAAGCAAGTCTTTAAAGTGTGATTACTGGCAACACACACACATACACATGAGGAAAGTGGTGCTTTGGGTGGATTATGAATTTGGAACAGGAGGCCAGGGTGCCTGACTCTGAAGTCTGCCTCTCAGATATCCACACACAATCCCTCTGTGGTTGTCACAGGTCCTCCACCTCTGCTGTGCGGCTGCTGGAGTACGGAGCTCACTACCCGTGGAGACAGCTGGCTCTGGTTCTGAGTACCGAGAGTGATCTACCCTTGCACTCCTCTCCCTCTGGGTCCTTGTCTTCACCTTCTCTTCCCAGCTCTGAGAAGCCCTGGCAGAACACCAGCATCCTGGGGTTGTCCCTTGGCTTGCTTCGCAGGGGCCAGCAGCCGTCTAAGCCTTAAAGCATTTATAGCCAAACAGTCCTGAGTGAGAACTGAGCTCCCAGCTTTGGACAAACAGGTCCTCAGACAATCCCTCCGTGATGCCTATGGGCAGGCAGCAGGATCCTGGTCTCCTGAAGCCTCCCAAGGCTGACAACACTGCACTAAGAACTCCAGGACTCTATCCCCTTATATCTCTTCTATTTGCTTCCACAACATCTTGACACCTAGTCTTTCTGACTAGTCTGTGGCTTAATGAGACTCGAGGATGGCCTGTGCCATTGCACTTGTCCTCAGGGCTTTCTTAACACTGCAGGTCAAGAATGAGTTACCATCCCCATTTGTAAGGTGATGCACCTGGGGCCCGGGAAGGAGATCAGGATAGCGGAGGCTTCTGTGTGCCTTCCTGGGCCTTTGTCTCATTCCCCTCCACATGTGCAGGCGAGCCTCCCCCACTTTACAGAACAGGGAACGTGGCTCCTGAAGCCATCAGACCTTCCTGCTGACACATCCATAAGAGAGGAAGGCACTGATAAAGCACCCTTCGCATACTAAGCACATTCATTTGCACACATACCTCCTCAACCACCAAACACACACCCAGGCAAACCCTAAGGCGAATGTTTTTATTCCTGGTCACCAGATGTGCAAACCAGGGCTCAGAGACCTGGTGGAGGCCCAGGGGACAGCCTACCACTGCCCCTCAGTCCTCACTGGCTGTGGCTAAAGCCCTCTCACCCACCCGAGAAGTCCTGGGAGGCTCAGCACACATCCTTTCAGGGAGTGGAAAAGGAAACACTGAACCCTTTTACAGGCTTTCTGTGTGCATGACGAGCAGCCCCTGAGGGTGGTTGATCTGCCATGGATGGGAGGAATGGTTTATTTTTCCTGGGGGCCACTCTGGAGCCTTTCAAAGGTGTGAAGTTCCATGGCCTGTAAAGGCTGACTCAACTGGCCAAGCTGGAGTGGCCCTGCCCCTCACCTTACACTCCCCACCCCTCACCGTGTGTGTGCCGCCCACCCAGAGGAACTGCCTCAGCCCACCTGGCCTGGCCTGGCCTGGCCTGTGCCAAAGGCTGTAGAGTGACAGCTCTGAAACTTGACTCTGATGTTTATTCATCAAACACTGAGAGGCCCTCCAGGCTGTCCTCTACGATCCAGGCCCTCTGCTGCCCCAGGGAGAAAGGGTCCCTGGCCCACTCTCAACTCTGGATGCCTGGCATATTTCCAGGACACTGGCCACAAGGAGGAGCATCCAGCCGGGTCCTACAGCAAGTGAGAGTCCAGTGAAACATAAGGAAAGAACTTTCACCCTAGAGGGACAGTCAGCTCAGAGAGAGGGGACCTGATATCTTGTGGCAACTGGGTCAGAACATTGGGCTCCTCATTCCCAATATCCTTCCTCGGCCTATGATCAGAGAAGAATGAAATCGTGTGATTCCCACACCACAGTCTCGCCATTTCCAACAGTGTTGCAATTCTGAGATTCCACAGAAGACAGGGTGTTGGGGGACTGAGGGCCATTTCTGAAGATTCCTACCTCCAGGAGTGTCACGTGGTTATCTGTCTGGATGAGACTGAGCAACTGTCCGTGAAGTGACTGGATGTTTTCTTAGATCATTTCTGAGGAAGTTGCATGGTTATTTCTTAAAATTGAACTGATATTGTCTTGGGTTTTCTGTTTCATTCCTCCCTGTGCCATTTCTATAACTGAATGGACTATTTTTATTGGACTGACATGTTGCTATCTAAGCTCGCCCTTGTTGGATCGAACTAATGGGCATTTGTCTGTACTGACCAGCTGTGGGACTGAGGTGGCTGGGTTGGAGCTGCCTTGACTGAACATTCTGGCTGAGCAGACTAGCCTGAGGCCTGGGGTCATGCCAGCCCCCCGTTCCAGCCACACCGCCAACCCAGTCCTTTCAGAAAGATCCAGTCCTGAATGTTTCAGGCATAACTGTCTTGATCATCATGAAAGGACATACAGTACTGTCACCAGTTTAAAACTGGGCTTCAGACCAAGGACCTGGCTCAGCACCTGTCCTCTCTCACCCTTTCAAGATAGCCCTGCCTGCCTGAATGTCCACGTGGACCCAGCTGAGCCCCCAGTCTTGCGCTTCATTTGCGGGAGGGGCTGCTGAAGCCCTAGCACTTCTCATTTGTCTCTGCAGCTCATTTCCTTTCTTGCTGAGGGATCCACCCGCGTTCAATGGATCTGTGATGAGGAGGGCCCTCACTCACACCCCTCTTTTTCACCCTGCTCATACCCTCCTTGGCCTTTCAGGCTCATGCTAAAAGGGGCCCATCCACAAACGGGGGATCTGCCTATATGCCTCGGTACATTTCCATGGGCCCTGCAGATGTGAAGGAGAACAGTGTCCCCAGCAACCGGGGTCAGAATCAGGGCTGGGACTCTGGAGACAGAGTCCAAGACAATGGAGAATTTTCCTTTTTTCATCCCCTCCCATTTCACAGATGGGGAAATCCACTGTGAGACAGTGAGGCCTTTTGACACCCAGTTTGACATGTTGCTAGCCCATTTCCACCTGCCTTTTCTATCCTTATTTTTTTCAAAACTGAAGAGCAAACGGTGTTCATCATTTGTGTTCACACAACTCGCTGCACCTTGAAAAATGTAAGTGATAGGTGAAGCCATAGTCGAGAATTCTAGAAGCATAGTTTTGTTGTTTAGCATCAGAGATCAAGACCTAGAGCCATCCAAGCTGCAGTTCCGGGCTGAACTGCCTCTAAAATAAACAGAAAAACTGGCCTGACTAATTTGAAATTCAATTCACAGAAAGGAAGCAAAGCCAAATTGTTCTCTTCCTGTTACTAATATTTTTGCTCCTACATTTAGATTATTTAATCCAACTTCCTATTTGTGGGTGGGCCTATGGGGACCAGAGAGGAGTTCCAAATGACTGAAAGAAGCACAGCACATAGGCAAGCTGTGCTAGGGGCCAGAGTCCCCTAAACCCTCCCCACCAGGCCGACACTTGCATTTTAGAATGATCCCGGCTCCATCGAAATGGTATTCGTAGAAACGCCCCAGTTTACTTTGCTAAGGGGATTTGTAGCTTTTATATTTGATGGCTTCTGAAAGAAAAATATGTGAAATTGTCAGAAGGCAATGCTTTCAGAGTCTTCTCTGTGAGAAATTTGCCCTGGTGGTTCCACATTTCTAAGCCAAGACTCCCCCACTCTAAAATGCTTCCTGTGAGCCTAAGGCAAGGTGATTCTTTGGGGAAGGAGCTGGAGAAAAAAATCTTAGGAGAGAAGCAGACCTATCTTTGAGCAGCCACTGCCCAGACCCTGTCTTTCTGATGTTTGAATTAGAAAGCAGGAGTTCTATATTTAAACTGTTCATCATAAGCTATTTCTTTTACAGAATTTTGAGATTAATTCCCTAGGAAGTCAATGCTGTAGAAAGTACCAGAGTGCCTCTGAAGCTGGCTCTGTTCTGCTTTTGGTTTATCCCTCAATGTAACAGAATCC
>PVKN010011079.1:0-22011 GCA_004027915.1 Capromys pilorides
AAAAAAAATGAAAAGAGAGACAAGCACAAAAATTTAAGGTTTCTTAAAAGCAAGCAGTAATACTCAATCATATTTCCAACCTTACATACTGTATTTGTTTTTTTAGGGGAGGATCTACAGGATATTCAGGGTCTTACTACTAGATCGGACTCAGTGATCCGCCTGTTTGCAGCCTCCTAAGAGCTGGGATTACAGGTGCATGCCATCACGCCTATTCTCAATTGCCGTCTCAGCATGCCCCAAGGGCAGGGCCAGCACAGCAGGCCTAGGGATTGAACCCCTGACCCCAGCATCTGCTTGTAGGTACTTTAACCCGCTGAGCTATTTGGCCAGCCATTGTTCACTAGCTATGCTTGTTTTGAAAATCAGTAAGATATATATTGTTGTATGTTACCCTATTTGTCTTTGTTTCTCATTTTTGTTCTTGCTTTTAGTTTTACCCTTCAAACTAAAATTAAATTTTAAAAAAGCAATTAAAAAGATAAAAAGAAAACAAAGCCAACCTGTGCTTAACTGACAGTTTAAAATCATAGCAAACTACTAACTTATTGATTATAGTTAATTAAATATCCACACATTCTTCTTCAAAGTGGACAGCATGCTATTAAAAATCAGATCATGTTTAGCTCTCTGGCCCAGTTCACATCTCTTTTGCCACATGCATCTGTGCTCACGTACATGGAAAGGCACTCATAGGTCTGTATGGCGAGTATTATGATTTATGTCTAGTTGTCCCCCAAAGCCTCATGCAGTCATGAGGCAGGGACTTCTAGAGTTTGAGACTTGACTCATGATCCACTAGGATTATGTGTTTTAGTACTGATGAAACTATGGGTCTGAGTCCTTCTGGGATTATGGGTGTAGCCTAAGGCAGATAGGCTGAGGCGGAGAGCCTGAATGTAATATAAAAAGAGACAGTGAGACACACTCATGCTGTTGCTGTCTGCTGCCCTGGTTGTTCTGCTGCCTCTGTCACAATTGTTGCTTTTCCACCACCATGACCTGCTGGCCTCTGCATTGTGTCTCTCTGCCTTGGAGTATGGACTGAAACCTCCAGTAACTGAGGTAAATAAACCTTTCCTTCCTTCATTTTGAGTGTCAGGTATTTGTCCCAGCAACAAGTAAAAGTAACTAAGACAGAATTTGGTACCAGAGAAGTGGGTTCATTGCTATGACTATACCTGACCATGTGGATTACAAGCTTTTGGGAATGGCTTATAGGGTGAGATAGGAAAGGTTCAGAGATGTCGCCTACAAACAAAGTGCTAGAAAAGCTTTGGCTGTTGTGTAGGGGAGATTCTGGTCAGAACTCAAACCAGAAAACTGACAGAAGGCCTGCCTGTAAAGACCAGGTTGAGGAGGTTTCTGCTGGGAAGAAGGACAGCATTGGTTGTTGGACTGCAAATGATTTGTGCTATGGCTTGGCTGAAAGTCTGTCAGAATTTAGCTCATGCCCAGAGACTTTGCCTAAGACTGAGATTAAACATGGCAGACTGATTCATCTTTAAAGAGATATTTCAAAGCAGCAAACTATTGGGACAGTGGCACGGTTGTTATTGGTGGCTTTTAGCCAGATTTATGTTGAAAATCAAGACCAAAGAGCCAAGAAGGATGATTTAAAATATTGTGAGTTTGGCCAAAAAGGAAGCACCAGGAAAACTGTGGACTGCAAAGATGGAGCTGAAAGGATCTCCATTGTTGGGAAGGAACCAGAGAGTCAAAAGGATGGCCTGAGGGCATCACAAGAGGTGGCAGCTCTCTGCCCTTTGTAGCTTCAGAATTGCAAAGGAGAGAGGTTTTGCCTTCAGAACAAAGCTGCAGACACCCGAGTACCAGAATGGTAGCAGCGGCCAAACCAGGTTCCAAAATGGTGCCAGCATAGAGAATTTGTTCCTCAAAATCAAGGTCATAGTGTTCATCAATCTAGGCACTTGACCCCTACAACCAAAAGAAAAGGAAGCCTGGCTACTGCTCCAGCTGGCAGCAGACCTTGGCATAATCCATGTGGCACTGGTTTTAGATGCATTCAGAATGCAAGAGTTGTTAGGTTAGGAAGGCTTCCACCTTGATTTCAGAAGAAGGCCTGGGAGGCCAGGCAGTGTGGCCCTGAGAGGGCAGTGTGTGAAGCAGAGAGTGAGAAGCCTGCTCAGTGAAAACCCTAGAAGTTTGGAAAAGTCAGAACCATGTATCATCTAAGGGAAACTGCAAAGAGGGAGTAAATCTGGCCTAAGAGAGAAGCCATGGAAACTACCACCAAGAGTGCTATAGGGGCAGAGCTGTATAAGGCCTTTGGAGCTCACAACTCAGCACAGACTGCTTCGGATGTTCCACATGGAACTATGGGATTTAATGTTTACCCTGCTGGAGTTTGGACGTGTGTTGGTCCCAGTATTTTGTACCCTGTTGTTTGTAACTTTTGTAATGGTAACGTTTATCTTATGCCTTTGAATGTTGGATGTGTTTAACTTTTCTTTTGTACAGGAGCTCACAGTGAAGAGTTTGCCTTGGATCTTGGAGACTTGGGACTTGGACTTTTCAGCAATGCTGAAACTGTTGGGACTTTGGTAACTCTTCCAGATGGACTAAAATGTCTTTTGCACAAAGGGATGCGCATGAGACTCTAGGGGTCCAGGGGCAGAATGTTATAGTTTATATCTAGTTGTCCCCCCAAAGCCTCATGCAATCATGGGATGGGGACTTCTAGAGTTTGAGACTTGACTCATGATCCACTGGGATTATGTGTTTTAGTACTGATGGGACTATGGATCTGAGTACTTCTGCGATTATGGGTGTAGCCTAAGGTGGATAGGCTGAGGCGGAGAGCTTGAATGCAATATAAAGAGAGATAGAGAGACAGACTCACACTGTTGCTCTCTGCTCCCCTGGTTGTTCCATTGGCTCTGTCACCATATTGTTGCTGTTCCGTCGCCATGAACTGCTGGCCTCTGCATTGTGCCTCTCTGCCTTGGATCCAGCCGAGTATGGACTGAAACCTCCAGTAACTGTGAGCTAAATAAACCTTTCCTTCCTTCATTTTGAGTGTCAGGTATTTGTCCCAGCAACAAGTAAAAAAGTAACTAAGACAGCGAGACCTCAGCATCCCCAGGTGGTATCTCCCACAGGGGCGGTATCAAGGGTGCAGTGAATCACAGCTTGGACATGGCTTCCTCAGTCAAAAGCAGCATTTTGCACAATACCTCAAATACTGTCGGGCTTGGGAGATAGCTCAGCAGTCTAAGCACCTGCCTGGCAAGCACAAGGATCTGGATTCAATTACTGGTAGCCCATATTGTGCTGGCCCTGTGCCATACTGGCCACTGAAACCAGTCATGGTGGCTCACGTCTGTCATCCCAGCGCTGGAGAGGCTACGACAGGAGGATCACTATGAGTCTGAGCTATATAGTGAAACGCTGTACCAAATAAATAAATAAATAAATCTTAAAATACCAGAGTAGTTTTTTAAGATATCCCTGGGAGTCAACAAAAGAATGTTGCTAACACCATGATTTCTGAGATAGCAGCAGCTCAACGAAAAAGTGTTGCTGCCGGAAGCAAAAAAAAGCAAATCTCAACATAAAGTCATCTGGAAGAAGTGTATGTTCCAGTGGGAATGGAGGCGCACCCCCTCCACACACAGCGCACAGGCGGGATGCTCAGGTGACACCAGGGTGGAGCAGCAGTCCCTCCACGTGGGCTGTGCCACGCAGCTTGTCCTGAGGCTCCTCGTGGACATGGGTTCCTTACTCCCTGTACTCTGGTGACTCTCCAGTGTGCTTCTGAATCCTCCATGTCCCCTCCGAACGTTAGGTTAACACCCACTCAGAGGCCGTGAGGGCGTCGGAACTCGTTCACCACCTCCGATTCTCCGGTCCTCCACTCCACTCCCTACAGAACTTCGAGACAGACTCCCCAGGTAGCCTTCCGTCTTTTGTTTGGTGGAAGCCCTGTCTTTCGTTCAGGCTGAAATCTTGTCGTTTTCTGTGGCGCTTCTGATGTTTTCACTGTCCACTGCCGAACTCGGATCAGCGCATTGTCATTCTGCCTTTGAAACAGATGCACTTCACGGCAACCACAGGCGTTCAGCATCTCTCACCAAGATCAGTGTAAGCGCCTCAAACTGAGTCCTTGCTGCAGCTCTTGCTTCTATTCAGCAACAAGCTTGACCCTTTTAAACTGGGTGGAATCTCTTCCTTCCTCTGCCCAACCCCCTCACGACCCTCATCCACCCAGTATGGAAGACAGGATTCTTTCCATTGTTTCCAAGGCCTAACGCGACCCAGCCCCATGCCTGCTCACCCACGCATGCCCAGTCTCCCTCTGATCTTATCTCTCATATCCGCCCCCCACCCCAACCCTCTGCTTCTCCACATGGGCTTCTGCCAGCCCTCAAGCATGCCAACCACTCCACAGGTTCCAGACTCTCGCCCCCATTCCTCCTCAGCTCGGAACACGCATCTCTCAGATAGCACCTGGCTTGCGTTACCTTTCTCTCATTCTGTGGAGATAAAGTTCCGCTTCATTTCTCACAGCATTTATCACACATTCAGTTGCCTGGTCTGATAATGTGTAAACGTGTGTGAATTTTTGTCTGCATTGCTCACTGAAATATCTTCAGCTTCCTAGAAAACTTCTGTCCCTGGTACATATTCTAAATATTCGTTGAAAGCATTATGTCTAACTCTATCCTGGATTTCCTAGCTCCAAAAGCCTTTGGGCTTTACGACATCTCTGGCTTCTTAACATTAGTTAACATGAACTGCTTTTGAATCTAGGTTTGGGTTTGATAAGCAGTCAAATGAGTAGAACCAAACAGATCTGCATTCTTGTAAATATAACTATATTAATAAGTTCAGTGACATCTAAAGTTAATCCTTCTGTTTTAGTCAGGCAACCTCAGAATCTGTCTACACATCATCCTTAGCCTTCTGCTGATAAAAAATTAGCAATGCCGTAGAATTTTCTCTAATTGGAGTTTATGCTTGGTACCAGGACAAGCCTTGACTACAGGGCTGTGGACTTGGATAAGTGGGAGAAAGAGAGGCTGAGGAGAAGTGAGAGCATTCCTTGAGGGAAAAAAGAGCAGTGTCTTCCAGCAGGACAAGAAGAGCCTCAGGGAACGCTGGGGAGAGACCACTTCAAGCAGTAAGGGGGGCTCCTGCTGGGGATTGAGGTTCTGGAGTTCCTCAAATGCAGCCATCTCCTCTGTTGACAGCTTTTTCTAATCAATAAGCAGGAGAGGGTAGAAGAAGCTACAAGTCAGTAGAGCTGTGACTTGGCGATGCAGAGAATATGATTAGAGTGGCCTCAGCCACCCTGCCTGTTACCTCTGGAAGAAGGAGGCCATCAGAAGTGAAGGTGGTTTGCCAAGGGGTCTCCTGAATATTTAATGTTTTTTAATTCAGGAATTTTTGTACAAAGAAAATTCATCTCAAAATTATGATGTAGTGTAAGTACTGCCTTTTCTTCAGGAACTTGGTCAAGTTGAAGTCATTTGTCCAGGGTAGGAGCCAAAGCCTGGTGGGTAGCTGGCACCCAAGGCACACTCCCAGGACCACGGTTTTATGCCCTGGCCTAGGGTGTATGTAATCCAAACCCCCGTTATTCTCACCTTCAACCTCTGAAGCCCTTGGATTTGAAACTAAGCACTTTTTTCAGTGACAACCCTGGCTTCCTCAAATTTTTACAGCTCCTCTTCAATGGCGAGCCACTATCAACTACTCAGAGTAGCAATACTTGGGTCTCAAGTCTGCTTTACTGCCATCTGGACACATCCATTGCAAGGTAAAACCTAAACAGTTTCTAAGTAGTGTACAACAAGGAGCACACAGGATGGTACAGAATTGAAAATGAAAGGTGCAAGCCCCATCTCATGTCATCAGGGAATACCGCACAGGAGAGAGAACTATGCGGGATGAGAAAAAAACAAAAAAAAAAAACAAAAAACATTGTTTTAGGTCCTTTGCATATTATCTTGTTTATGTTTTTGTATTTTGCACAGGGTCTCACTACACAGCTCGGACTTGTAGTGATCCTCCTATTTTCAGCCTCCCTGACACTGGGATTACAGGTGTAGACTCAGTTGGCAGCTCAGTGTTCCTGGGGGTGGGGCATATGGTGCAGGTGGATCGAACCCCAGTCCCTGCACTTGCCTAAGTAGGCACTTAGTGCACTGAGCTATCTTGCCAGGCTTTGTGTTACCTCTTTTAATCCTCTCAATAAGTCTACCAGGCAGGTTCTAGTTTCCCTATGCTATCATAACTGATGGAACTAAGATACACCGACTTTAAGTGACTAGCTGTAATCACACAGCTTGGGAATGGTGCAGCCAAAATGCAGATGTAGAGGTCTGGCAGGACCAGGGTGGCAAGAATGGCCTTGTGTCCACCCAGGGCCGATCCTCAAAGAGCAGGGAAAGTGCAAGAGAATACAGCTAGTCCCGCACAAGGCATTCTGTGTGCCAGTGAGGGACGGCAGAAACTGACCCTGCGTGAGGAGCTGTTGAAAGCTCTAGGCAGGGCAGTAAGTAGCAGAAGTTTATTTCTCAATAATCTCTCTGGCAGTGATATGGACTGGAATAGACTCTGTGGAGGAACAGGCTGCTTTAGGAAGTGTTCACGCGATCCCAAGGGGACAAGGACTGAGCCAGATCAGCAGCATCAACAGTGGAAACAGCAGCTGGAGCTAAGTGACACAAAATGAAACTCAAATCTGTATGTTGCAAATGCATGAACATATTTTAGAGGGAAACAAGGCACTCGCGTTCCTCTATTGACCTCTGTCTTCCAGTTACCGAAACAGTACTACTGACGTCTTCAGAGGGTTGAGGATATTGTCTATGTTAGGTAAACATTACACCACTGTACAAACAAGAGCAAATAGGTAAATAGTTTACAAACAATGTTTCCACATTGGAGAGTAGGCGTGAAGATTAAATCTTTTATTTTACAAGGTTGTACAAAAAACATGAAATATAACCCAAAGTACACATAAAAGGAAATTTAATTAAGAGTTTAGTGCAGTGGCATCACCCAAATCGTGTCTTGAGTAGACAGTCAAAAATAATGCCCGTAACTCTAGCATTCTGGGATGCTGAGGCAGAAGGATTGCAAGTCTGAGATTAGTCTGAGCAACTAAGATATTCTGTGTCAAAATAAGAAATTCTGTTTGTTTGTTTATTGGTACCAAGGATCAAACTCAGGACCTTGTACCCGCCAGGCAGGTGCTTATGCCCCTGAGCTACATCCTTAGCCCAAAATAAGAAATTTAAAAAGGGATGGGGATGTAGCTCAGTGCAAAGACCCTGGCTTTAACTCCCCAGTACTAAAAAAAAAAAAAAAAACCTGATGTATGTGCAGATTTAGGACATAACTCCTGAGTAAAATTCGATTTTTTCTTCCCTCAGGGATAGGTGAGTCAATTCTACTTTGAATTTCTAACACTCAGTTTCAGTCAACTTTTTGAAAAATGATCTTTTAGAAATAGTTTTAAATTCAGATGAACAAATAAAAAACATAAACAATTGAAATTACAGACTCTTTAAAAAGTACATTTGTAAATAGCCCCTATTTATGCACATTATCATTTCTACACTTGATCTTAGCCAAAAGGCCGAGAAGCAATTATCATTTCTTAGTAAATAGTACATTAAGGCAAGGGGGTCTTCAGATCCAACCTACTGTCAACATGTTAAAAATGACCCTTATCTACAATATATTTTATAATGAATGACAGGAAATTATTCCAAAGAGAAATTTCTGTGTTAAAGAATTCGCTAGGAAAGTGTCATAAAACATAATAGAAACCAAATTTTAATCTTTTGAAATAATGTGCAAAGATAGAATATTGGCACGGATTGATGGCTCTTTGCCAGATTCCCTGAAACGCTGCCTGGTTCCCCCGAAATCAGGGGGCACCCTTTCTACGGGCACGTTTCTTTAGAGCTATATTTTGTGATAAGTACATTTTATGACATTTACTTAAACTCATACTTGTCTTAGTAATTACCCTTAGTACATAAGCGCCTGTATCTGGCAATACATTGTGCAATATCAAAATCTTCTTAGTCTTTTTTAAAACTTAAAAGCAAAGAAGAGAAAGAAATAAAGTTGGTTATATCATTTACATTTAGTATCCCACTGGTAGATACACAGGCTTGAAATCTGTATTTCACATTTTGATCATCATCTAATTCTACTTGCACTTAGTCTAATATTTTATTAATATTTCTAATAACTTTATTTATATTTTCCTGAAAACCCTGTTAAACATTTTTGAAAAAATACCTTGCTTCTTTTAAGATTTTCTAAAGGGCTGAATATTTGAACAACTAACTTGTTACCTAAAACAACTGTCTTCCTTGATCTCTTTCTTTTTTTAAATTTGTGTTTGTTTTCTGAAACAATGTTTTTACTCTGCAGTTCAGGCTGGCCTTGAATTCATTAGGCAGACCAGGCTGGTCTTTGATTCTTAGGGATCCTCCTGCCTCAGCCTCCCTAGGGCTGGAATTATAGATGTGCACTACCACACCCAGCCCCTTAATCATTTTCAAAGAATGGGCAAAGATCCATCGTTGTGAATACATTTTGCAAACTTTGTTACTGTTATTGGAAATAATCACTAGAAATTACACAGCAAACTTGTTGCTATGACTCCCACACAGCACAATGAGTTACTTCAAATTTTCAAATTGATAACATTTTAAAAATATAAATAATACTGTTCTTTCTGAAGCAATTCTTCTCATGTGACTAAATGTGTTTTAATAATCATTTCAATGCAATACTCAGCATTTCAGAATTAGTAAATTACAGAAGACCCAGGTATTTTTGTTTCGCTAAAAAAATACTCGTCTTTGAATTTCTGATAACAAAATAAGAAACCCACTAGTTGAGTTGAAATATATAATATTGGAGCTACTATATTATATGTTTCAAATGTTTTAATAAATAAATTCATCTATTCATTCTAGAAAACTTGGCTTCCTGTCAAGTGTATCACTCAGTGATATTAAGGCACTGGATATAAAACTGGCCTTCAATGTATAAATAGATGCTGCTTTCTGCACCCATTTCTATCCCAAGAAAGAGAAGCAACCAGTAGTCTAGCACAGTAGTGAGCGATCTCAGATTAAAAGATAAATTCTATGTTAAAGTGGCCTTTACCATCAGACCTCTGACAAGTTCTAGGCCATGAGTGAAGTGCTTCAAACCAAGATTTTCAAAGCCATATTAATTTTGGAATGTTTTTGGTGACATTGTGCTACCCTACATTATAGTATTAAAAATGAGCCAAGTTAAGATGGCAGGGCAGTGTCCTATTTTAAATTTCATGAGTATCACATGAACAGGTTTAATTATATATGTATGATTTCCCTTTCTTTGGAAGATACTGTAAGGTCTTTCTGGCCCAAAATAAATGTCGAAAAGAGAGTGAGCTTATCTGGGAATAAACACTGCAGCATTAAGAGACAAATACACAAATATTTCTAGCCTAAAAAGAGTGATACATTTTCAGTTTTGCATGTTCAACCATAGCCCAAATGGAGAATGCTTTGTATAGAATTTGCTGGCTGAACAAAGGATTTTTATAACAGAAAGTGATACAAAAAATAAGAAATTTCTAATAGGAATTAAAAGACTTAAGTAGAATCTATTTTTTAATATTTCCAATGCTTGCATGCATTCATTGGTTAACAGCAACGAAGGTGTCTTTAACATGCATATTTGCAGCTTTATTTCCAATGCTATGTAACATAAGAACCTATGCTTTGAGATAAGATGTTGCCTATAGAATAGCTTGCGCTATTCTATAGGATAGAAATGCCGGGTGAAATGACTCCAGCTGTTATGGCCTGAAGTGCTTGGGTCTAATCATCATTGTGACCCTTCTGAAGGAGGACCTGTAACCACTGGGCTGTGCCTCACTCATCCCAGGCCAGGTCCCCCAGAAAATCCCATTACGGACCCCTCTGTATTTCTGGTGGTAGTATTTGCCATTTAAGTTTGCTGAAAGGCAGGCATCAAACCACCAGCCTGAACTGTAGTAGCGCCCACAGTTCCCTGAGGGATAGCGGTCGTTGTCCCTGTCTGGAGTGGTAAAGAACTTCAGGTCGTGGTTGTAATGTTTGCTGAACCGCAGGGCGTCCCCGGCCGTGCCACTGTAGTTCCCAACATGCAAACGGTACTTGAGAAACTCATTGGCTACGTAAAACTGGTCATACAGGGCATACAGCTTGACGCCATCGAAGTCCTCCAGGTCTATTCGCAGGACCATCTCCTTGCTCTTGGTCAGAAGGTGGATCTTATCGTTTCCCAGCCAGAACTCACGGCGCAGGTTGCCAAAGCCCACCTTGTAGTCACGCCAGCCCCTGGAGAAGTTGGTGCTGCCGTCCAGCCGCACCTGCAGCACCGTCCAACCTCCACCCAGGGTCTCCATGTCGCAGGGCACCTCGAAGCTGCTGTTTTTGGGATCTGGTGTAACTCTGTAGATCTCACTGTTTCTTCTGCCTATTACATAGTAGTCAGAACAGTCTTGGTAGATCAGATGTTGAACTGAAGGGAGAGGAAAAGAAAGACATTGAGTGTTGTTCAAAACACAAATGCATCACAAGAATTCTTTATCTACTCAAAGCAGTTTGGTCATTTAATGAAGAGTCCAATGGGAACTATGGACTATGCCATGCCTGCCAGGGTCTGGCTTGGAGACCCTCATGGAAGCCTCAGGACATGGGCTAGTGTTATAAATAAAACAGGACTCTAACACACCCTTGATAGTAATAAAGGTGACAACATCAAAGTGGTATTTCATGAGGGCTAGGTCTATATTCTAGGCACCCTGCCACAGAGCGGATGACTTGGTTTCACAGCTCATTTTATGCTGTAGGTGTTTGGCCAGCTCACTGATGAGGGTGTTTAGGCCTGAAGAGGGTCAGCAGTTGCCCAAGTTCACCCAAGCACTGAGCCGCAGATCTGGGTGGCAGCAGAGGTTGTCCTCATAATCACTGCATTCTTTTGTTCTAAAATTCTGACGATTATCACCCTCCTGGATGTGCACTCTAGGCACACAGAGAAAGCCGGCTTCTGTTTCCTTTAACCTGAAGTTGCTGATGGCTTCCACATCCAGGGACTTTGTAGAATATGCAAACTTACAGTACAGCATCAATCATAGATTCATGTTTATTTTACTACACAACTATACAAAGAAACTCAAGAGATAAAAGTATTTTTGTAACAATATACCAATATTGTTCTGCATTTATTATCCAGGAAGGAATATTCAGCCAGTATAACATATGTTTGGTTCTAAAGGAAACAAGTAATTATGTTGAGGATAAGTGTCATCAGTTAGCAGGGTTTTGTAGAAAACAAAGACATACTTGCTGCCAGATAATTCTTATAAGCCTTAGTGCTAGATAATTTTCATAGAAGACATGAGAGTCTATTCTAAGACAGGAAAGTCTATTCAGATATATTTGGAACACAAGTTCAGATTTTCCCCCCAAAACTTTCAGAAGAAAAATAAATAATCTCGTTTGCCTCAATTCAAGTTGTCAAACAGTGTCAAATAAGCTGTGAACCCGTCTTGCAACATTCAGGGGACATGCAGATACTGGCTGCCAGGAGTATCAGCAAGAGCAGTCCTTATAAACGGGGCTTCCTGTCGCCACAGGCTTCCTGGGAATGGGTATGCCCCAGAGTTAACGTTCCAGCAAGTGACCTCTACAATGTCCCTCAACCTCACTATTGGCAAGTAGAGGCTCTAAGACAGAAATGGCTTTCCCAAGAGTAACAAAAGCGATTCCAGGAATCTAGATGGAAGGGTGGGGCTTGGGGGAAACCAGTACCCCTAGAGCACATGGGCAGAGGAGGAAGTTAGGTCTATGGTCTTTAACGTGTACTGGTTAAATTTAAGAAAACTTGGCTGGGGAGACAGCTCAGCAGCACAGTGCCTGCCTGGCAAGCACAAGGTCCTGAGTTCACTTCACACAACGCCACCAATTAAGTAAACTGTTTTTCTGTGTTTGACTGCTAGCTAAGGTAAAAGAGAAGAAAGAGCTAAGAATGTGTTCCTTGCCTTGGTGGCATGCCAGAATTCTCCCCAGAAAACACTTTTGTGCCACTAGGTCTCAAGGTAAAAGGTTTTACCCACACATGAAGCAGCTTTTCTCTATAATCCCGTCTTCACTAGATAATGAAAATCACGATTATTTAGCAGGTTACTCCCTGAAATTTCACAAAGACCACTTGTTGCTACATGAGCGGCAGCAATAGGCAACCACAAGAAAAGCTGGTTTCCAGCAAACATCACAGCCTTATCTTTCTTGTTTTTAAACCCCTTGTTTTAGTACCCTCTGCGAATGCTCTGCACCAGAAAGAAATTCTCTCTGCTTCTGCTTGAGTGTACCTCTGGCATTAGCAAGTAAGACTGTGAAATTGAAAGTGCTTAATGATGGCCAGGGCTAATGATTTTTGTAATTAGGCCGGATAGCATTTCTGCGGTGAGCTCTGAGAGGCAGCTGTTTTTTCTGGACAACTTTAACCAATAAAAGGCTTATTGACTTAACCCATCGTCTATTTAGCTTACTGGCTCGGGTTAATGTTTATAGATACCGTCATGAACCAATGATAAGGAAACATTGTTCCACATACCCGGCTGGGACTGGATTTGTTCTTGGCTGGGGCACTGGGATGAGCACTTCCCGTCCAAACTGTTGACCACGACTGTCAGGTTGGCCACCTTGCTGTCAACGTAGTTCTCGATGTTGTTCATATTTACGAGACTCAGCTTCTCCAGGCGCCTCTGAAGCACGCCGATCTCCTCGCGGGCGCCCTTCAGCTCCGACGACAGCTTGTGCACCTGGCTTTCCAGGTCCTGTGCCAGGAGGTCGCGGTCCTGCCCCCCAGGGGATCCTGGGCTGGGGGACAGCGCGGGGTCCCGGTTCTCATCGGCCTGCAGCCTGCAGTCCTGGCAGGACTTCTGCAGGCTGGCCATGGCTTCCTTGAGGGCCTGCACCTCCTTCAACACCTCCTCCAGCCTGCCGAGAGGCGCAGGCAGCGGGATGGTGAGCGAGGGCAGGCGCACCTGCAGCGCGCACTCGCCGGCCGGGCCTCCGCCGCAGCGCCCCTCCGGCCCTGGCTCCAGCTCCACCCGCGCGGCGCACGCGGGACCCTGGTCAGCGACCCCGTCTCCGGCCGCCACCCGCCCTGGGGCGGCGAGGAGTGCGACGCCCAGGCAGCACAGGAGGGGAAGCTGCATCTCTGCCGCCGGCTGGCGGCCCGTGCGCTTTAATAGCCCGGCACTGCCGGCGCGTTCCCAGGAAGGGCGGGGCCGTGCACTGGGCCGGGCGTGTGCGAGGGACCGGCGCCGGCGGTGGGGGTCCCCAACCCGCAAAACTGCGGCAGCCGCGTGCGCGGGGCGCGGCCTACATCCCAGCACGGGACGGAGGCCTTGTGGGGCGGCAAGTTCGAGGTTGGTCCGGGCTGCCAAGCAAGACCCAGGCCCCAAAGAACAGAGCAAGCAAAACCCACAGGTATACGTCCCGGGGAGTGGCCCTCCAGGACACGCAGCGACGTTCATTTTCATGATTTTTAGAAAACATCGGAAAAGCCTTTCATTTCCAATATTTATTGTGTTTGAAGCAAACCTTTAATTGTACCTAATTCCGCGTGGGAGGGGGCTCCAGAGGGCAAAGGTTGCGTGCTAGCTGGCGTGCTGGCTGAAGGGCAGAGCTGTTGTAAAATGGGGGTAAGGGGTCCCTTTTCCCTGCGAGAGAGGGGCAAAGGGGACCTCATCGCTGGGCGGGCAGGTGACATCTCAAGCCGCTTTCTGGAAAGAAGGGGAAGTTGTCTGGCGCTAGCCATGCCCTCGTGTTTCAACTGTTTGAAAAAGAGGAAGAAAGCGAGGAGCGGGTGGAAAGCGCTGCTTTTTCTCGTGACGTTTAGCAGAGCCTGCAGGACGCTGTGCATTGAAACGCACCAAAAAGCACGTCTTCCATCAGTGAGGCACCCACGGCGGCCCTGTCCTTCCCGATGCTACACTGCAGGTCACTGTCCCCTCCTCTGTCTCCGTGGGGACCTGGTGCTCAGGCCTCCGCCTGGGATTTCACCTACCTGTGCCTCTGCGTCAGCACGGTTGCTTCCGAACCATCTGTTCACAGGGCTGACAGGAGCTGTAGCGGCTCGCAGGAGGGAAACCCCCGCCTTTTCATGCCTTTTACACTTTGGTGTCTCCTAAGATTGGTTTTTAAAGGATTCAATATATCCGTATATGCATTGACTCCTCCCCAAAGTGTGGAACTAGCATGGAGGATGAGGGAGGGAGTGAGGGTGAAAGAACCAAAGTGCTCAGTGTGCGCTCGTCATCTGCCAAAAATGATATTCAATAATTTTTTTAAAAAAAATAATAAGAAACAAAAGGATTCTACTGTTCCTTTTCTTTTTCTTTAATTTCTGTGCAGCGTCTCACTATGCAGCTCTTACTCATAATGATCCTCCTATTTCCTGCCTCCGAAGGGATCACAGGCGCATGCCGCACCTCTGGACTTCACCTACGGGCTCACTGCCCCTGAGAGGGGGCCTCTGTGGCAGGCGGGGCCAGGAATGGAACTCTGTGGACCCTGCACTTCCCTAAGCAAGTGCTTACTCCGCTGAGCTATACTGCCCGTCCTATTGTTTCAAATATTTTAAAATGACTGACATGAACCAGATTCATTATTGCATTTGTTAAGGCACTCTGTAATGTAGCTTAACCTTTGTCTCCCTTGGTTTCCGGCACTTTCTTATATCCAGCCTTCATTCCAGCCAAAAGTTCCTGGTTCCAGTCTCTGACTACATCAGGTCCGGTTTTCCACTTCTGTCACTTCACCCTAAGTTCTGGAGAGGCTAGGACCTCCACACTGGAACTGCCTCCCGTTGCAGGGAGAACCTTCACAGTCCTGAGCCGCCCTTCCTGTGGGAGAGGAGGTAACCCTGCCTCCTCCTATAGGAGAGAGACTACCACACAGACTTCAGGGAATGAGGGGGAAATGAATGCAGTGGGTGAATGTAGTGTTCTTTGCATACAAATGCCTCCTGGGCCTCCACCTTCCTCCTACCTTTAAACACTTTGTTTCTTCTCTTCCACCCCTGCACTTTTTTGTTTGCTTGTTTCGGGCTTTTTTGTTTGTTTTCGTTTTTGTGGGACCACGAATTGACCTCAGGACCTTGTGCTTGCCAGGCAAGCACTTATTCCGTTGAGCTAACTCTCCAGGCCCCTCTTCCACCCATGTATCCAGACCAATTTTAGATTTTTTTTAACTCCAGCTGAAAAGACTTCATTGTGCCTTCCTACCCCTCTTCTCAGCTATAACAATCTTATGTTGTGAGGGGAAACATAAATACATGATTAGATATTAAAAAAAAAAAGGATGATAAAATCAACTATTATAAAGTAGAACTATATGGCAATGATGTTGACTCTGATGTATTATGAATACTTGTTACAAACCAGGGTATAAACCCGTGTCGTCCCATGGCGTATTTATTTACTCAGTATACTCTGCACTAGGGCATGCAGAAGATGCAAAATGTGTAGCCTTCCGACTCTTGCAGTGGAATTCATGTGCTTGAGCAGGGGATTTGCTTTCCAAGTTGTACTCCTGATTCTGGGGGCCTGCACACCCCACCTCGTGCAGGGCTAGTGGCCTAAACTCCACCTGAGAAGCCTGTGTGTCTTTCAGGAACTGGCCCTTGTCTCCTCAGGATCTGCTGGAAATTCCCCAGTGTGTTCTCCAGTGTAAGTAGAAGAGCGCTGTATTCCCTGATGTTGATAAGCGATCCGTAGAGTTCTCCCTGTAAAAGACTCATTGGTCCTCACTACAAGAAACTTTCTGTGGCCACCACGTGAAAGAGCTCAATCCACACGTGAGTCCATAACCCATGGGAGCAGGGCCTCAGGCAGAAGCTTTTCTGAGTGTTACTTCCCTACTTCCTCCCATCTCTGCCCTTGCAGTTCTGCCAAAAGTTCAGAGCCATAAAGGACCTGCCTGGACTTGGGTCTGACTCCAAGGGTCACATCTTTCTCCTATACTACACTGTCACATGGGCGCAGAGGTAACACTGAGAAGATATATTATTTTTTATGAGCAGAATAGATTTATTGGGGGGAAGAAAGCTCCTGTGCAAGAGAGGGGCAGAAGAGAGGCCCAAGCAGGTTGTCCCCTGAGAAGATATATTAGAACCATATTTTATTTTTATATTATCAGGGATTGAATCCAGGACCCTGGGCTTGCCAGGCAAGAGCTTATTCTACTGAGCTATCTCCCTGGCCCCTCAAACCATATTTTAGAGAGTCCAGTGCCTGAGTCAGTGCTAAGATCAGTCTGGAAGCACTGGAGACCACTGAGCAAGAAAATACTCCCAACCATGTACATACCCAGGACCAATTTAGGAATGGATCTTCTGCTAGAAACCAACAGGGAATGATCAATGTTGTAGGAAGAGGTGTTAGTGTAGTGTCAAGCCCTAGGTAAGAGGTGAACCAGTGAGGAGGCGGCAAGGCAGGCAGAGGGGCTGCAGACCTTATTGGCAAGTAGTGATGGATACCATAGGGTCACAGGACAGGGGAGAGATGGCAAGAGGGAGAGAGGGGCAGGAGAGAAACAGAGACAGAGAGACAAAGACAGAGACACAGAGAGAGAGAAAGAGAAAGAAGCAGGAAGGCCTGTGCACTCTGGAGTATGACCACAGTTGCACTGAAGTAATGGCGTGACCATGGCCTGTAGAGTAGACACATTTCTGCCTTCAATGCATTGAGTTCTCAGTGTTGACAGGCTACCAAGAAACTTCTAGCATGCAGCCGGACATCCAGGCATGAAAACCAGCACAGAAGAGATACGAATATCGGTCTCAATATTTAAGAACCAAAAGGATGGTCAAAGAGATAAGATGAGAACCAGGGAGTGCTAGGAGAGGGGACTTCAAGGGGAGGAGACCTTCAGAAAGTCAGACTGAGGAGCTGACATCCGCCCTTGTCTCAGTCCTCCCTGTGGAGTTTCTGCCCTCTGACCCTGACTCCCATCTCCTACTTCTCCAGGAAGCCTCTCTGGATTCTCCATGCCCAGTGGCCCCACTCCTTGTATCAGATGCTGATTTCTCTGGCAATCTCAGAATTGTCCTTTTTACCCAAACTCTGCACTCCACAAAGCCCTGACGTGTTATGCACACTTACAGATGAGTTTTCAGATTTAAGCAAGCTTAACAGCAGTACACAGTGGGTTTTGAAAGGAACAATGCCTATTTCTATTCCATGTGAAAATTGCATTCATTTTTTTATATTTATAACTGATTCAGACTTTTCTAATATGAAGTATATTCGGCAGAGGATCTACATTTTCTGTGTTTGAATCAGATTCCTAAATTAAGTCTTCGTTTCCCCTAAGAGTGTCTGTTTTTAAGGAAATACGTTGTGTCTCTGTTTGAACCAAAGAAATAAGGACATTTAATTAAAAGCATGTACTGCTCTAAGGGGCACTGGCTGATGTTAAACTTATTAACTGAACATATTTGTGGTTTCTGACTTACTACATTTAGGAACCCCTAATTGTCCTTTGGCATTAACAACAGCTCTTTGGAGGTTTCTGCCCCGGCTGGGCCTCACTCAGTTGATCCAGGAGCCCTAAAGAGTCATGTACTGTGTCTTCATGGTAGATTCATGTGGAGACGTTTCTCATCTGAATCTCCTCCTCTATGTGCATGTAAGAGACTTAGCAAACAAACTAACAAGTACTATCTTAGCTTTAACCCAAACCAGGCAGTTCTTCTAGTTATGGAACCAGAAGAGGAAATATGTCCTCTTCTGGTAAGAAAAACAAAACTTTCACTTTTTAAACCACTTGATTTGAAATTTCAACAGTGAATACTGTTTACTTTAATATTTCTTGCTTTTAATTATTATAAATTTGATGAAAAGAACTTTAAACAGTCCTCATTTCAACAAACTATAAAGAGATGAACTACTTGGTTTTGATTAGAGCTAGAATATTTGTTAGGTTCTTTACTAAGTCTCTCACATGGGTATAGATGAAGAAATTCAGATGAGAAATGTCTTCATATGAATGTACCATGAAGACACATTACACGACTCTTTAGAGCTCCTGGATCAACTGAGTGAGACCCAGGGCAGAAACATCCAAAGATCTGTTGTTACTGCTGACCACAGTCATCTGTGACCTCATGGCCCTCATCTTCAGTGGGTGTCCAGGGCTTCTCAGGTTAGCACCTCATGGAAGTGGACTATCTCAGAGAGTCTTGGTATGTCCCTTCATCAATAGCTACCAACATAGTTTTTGTTCTATACCCCACACTAAAACGAGGTCACGGAGAAGCCAAGAGATTCATGGGATATGCAATCTAACTTTGCTTTTATTTCTCTAAACTTCCAGAAACTTAAAAAACTTAGCATAACTAATTTTAAAGAATCAAGATATACTTATTTATTATATTAGGGAGTGATCATAGTTTCCTTTAGATTCTTGAAATAACACAAACCATAACATTATGGTAAAGAAAGCACAGCTGAAGCAGCAGCCAGGCCAGCACAGTGAGACCTCCTCCCTGGGCCCACCACCAGCACAGCCAATCCAGCAGCCAGGTCCGTCGCGCCCACTGCGTGAGTGAGACTTCTACCAGCCCACCACGTGCAGTTGACCCAGCACCCAGGCCCGCCACGTGAGTGAGACCTCCTCTCCGGGCCTGCCACAAGTGCGGCCAATCCAGCAGCCAGGTCACTATGTAAGTGAGACCTCCTCAGGCCCTACAGAAGGCCAGCCAACCCAGCAGCCAGGCCCGGAGCGATTTGAGCAGCCCTGACTGACCGACCAAACCACAGGCATGCAGTTCTGCACTGAAGATCACTACTATACAGATTGATACAGACAAGGAGCAAAACGCAATCTCAGGTCCTGAGCCCACATGAAACAAATACAGGAGACACTACCATATAAGAAAATGGGAATCATATAGCCAAAATCTGTGAATTAGTAGCAGCTGAAATAAACAAATGCAGAAATGTATAGAGGAACTTGGATTGGAGATAACCTCTGAAGGTAAAAAAGAAATCTTTGAACTACTAGAGCCTGAAGTAGAAAAACAGCTGCAGAAAAGCATAGAGGGAATCAGATCAGAAATAACCTCTGAAGTAAAGTCATCTCTAAATTAATAGCGTCTGAAGTAAAAGAACAACTGCAGAAAAGTAGAGAGGAAATGAGAGCAGAAACAACCTCTGAAGTAGAAAAAGAAAGGATAACTATAATGAAAGACTTAATAAATGCCTCTAAAGAAGACATTGATGAAAAATTAGAGGAGATTAGAAAAATGATGGAATTCTTGAATGAGAAATATAGGAAAGAAATAGATTGCATGAAACAGGTTCAAAGAGATGTACAAGAAAATAAAATCTCAATCACGAGCTGGCAACACCGTATGAATGAAAGTGAAGATAGAATTTCAGATCTTGAAGACACACTCACAGCTGGTGAAAAAGTAAGAAAGGATCTCATAAAAACAACCAGGATGCAGGAAAAAGTAATTCAACACCTGCAAGATGATGTGAGAATGAAAAACGTGAGATTAACAGGAATCAGTGAGAAAGGAGTCAATACAAATGATATAAAAAGAATATGGGCAGAAGTAATAGCAGAAAACTTCCCAAATATGAAAAAAAATCAGATATTCAGGTAACTGAAGCATACAGAATGCCAAATAACATCAACCCTACTAAAAACACATCAAGACATATAATAATCAAGGTCCCAGAAATCCAGCAGAAGAATAACATACTAATAGCTGCTAGAGAAAAGAAACAGGTCACATTTAAAGGAAAACCCATCAGAATAACGGCAGATTTCTCTTCACAAACCATGAAACGAAGAAGGGCATGGAGCGGAGTGCTTCAAGTCTAGAGGGAGACCAAAAGGACCTGATCTCCACAAATGAGACCAGAAAGAACCCACCAAATAGGGCAACCAATTAAACAGGAGAAAAAGGAGTAAACAGTAGTAAATAAAAGACATGTCAATCATAAGTCAATATATTTCAATTATAACCATCAATGTAAATGGACTCAATTCTCCAATTAAAAAAAATAGGCTTACAGAGTGGATAAGGAAGCAAAATCCAACACTATGGTATATACAAGAAATACATGTAACTCATAAAGAAACTCAAAGGCTAAAAGTTACAGGACAGAAAACAATACTACATGTCCCAGCACCTCAAAAGAAAACCAGGGGTAGCAATCCTGTTTGCAGACATTTGAAACTTCAAGCCAAGACTGATCAAATGAAATAAAGAAGGCCACTACATACTGGTTAGGGAAAAAATTCAAGATGAAGAGGTAACACTCATAAATATGTATGCACCCAACATGGAAGCACCAAGTTATATAAGACAAATCTTAATGGACAGCAAAAATCTAATATCCAATACCACAATCTTAACAGGAGACCTTAATACCCCTTTATCCCAAGAAGATAGATCAAGCAGACAAAAAACTAGCAAAGAAGTAGCAGGACTGAACCAGATCTTGGAACAGCTGGACTTCGTGGACATATACAGAGTGTTCCATCCAACAACTTCTGAATACACATTTTTTTCAGCTGCACATGGGACATTTTCCAGCATTGACCACATACTAGTGCATAGGTCATGCTTAAGTTTATGCAAAAAACCAGAAATTATACCATATATATTATCTGACCACAGTGCAATGAAGCTGGAAATAAATGACAAAAGAAATCACACGAACCCCAAAAATACATGGAAATTAAACAATACCCTTCTCAGTAACCAGTGGGTTCAGATTAAATTAAATAAGAAATTAAACAACATTTACAATTTAATGAAAATTCAAACACAACTTCTCAGAATTTATGGGATGCAGTGAAAGCATTTCTTAGAGGGAAATTTATAGCCCTGAACTCACATATTAAAAAAAAAAAACAGGAACAAATAAATACTCTCAGGCAGCACCTAAACTGACTAGAAAAGGAAGAGCAAATGAAATCCAAAGCCCAAAGATGGGAAGAAGTTATAAAGATTAGAGCAGAAATTAACTCAGTCAAGACAAAGAAAACAATACAAAGAATTAATAAATCAAAAAGCTGGTTCTTTGAAAGATTAAATAAAATTGATAAGCCCCTAACTAACCTCATCAAAAAGAGGAAAGAAAGAACTCAAATTCAAGCAATTGGGAATGAAAAGGGTGAAATTACTACAGACCCAGCAGAGATTCAAAGGATCATTAATAGCTACTTTGAGAATCTTTACTCTCACAGAATTGAAGACACAGATGAAATGGACAGATTCCTAGAAAGGTACAAACTACCAAAACTGAATCAAGAAGATATAAGGATTCTCAATAACCCAATAACAGTCAATGAAATACAAAATGTAATAAAAAGACAAAGAAAAGTCTAGGTCCTGATGGATTCATAGCTGAATTATATAAGAAATTTACAAAAGACATAATCCCAACATTCCTCAAACTGTTCAATGAAATTGAAAATGAAACAATCCTCCCAAAATCATTCCTAGAGGAGAGAGATGCAACTAAAAAAGGGAACTACAGGTCAATTTGTCTCATGAACATAGATGCAAAAATTCTCAATAAAATCCTCACCAATAGAATACAGCAAACTGTCAAGAAGATTATACACCAGGACCAGGTAGGATTCATCCCAGAGATGCAAGGATGACTTAATATACACAATTCTATAAATGTAATACACTATATCAATAGAGCCAAAGCCCAAAACCACATGATCATCTCAATTGATGCAGAAAAGGCTTTTGACAAAACCCAACACTCATTCATGTTCAAAGTATTACAGAAAATCAGAATAGAGGGCCTCTACATCAATCTGATAAAAAGCCATCTATGACAATGCAATGACTAACATAATTCCGAATGGGGAAAAGCTGAAGTCTTTTACTCTGAGATCTGATACAAGACAAGGATGTCCCCTATCACCACTC